>JARQOD010004267.1:0-56430 GCA_033576555.1 Oophaga sylvatica | reverse complement strand
CCCCAAAATGACCTTTTTGGAAACTAGCCCCCCAAAGGAACTTTCTGAGTGGGTGGCATTTGAACCCCAAGTGCTTCACAAAAATTTATAACGTACACCCGTAAAATTTTTTTTTTTTTTTTTTTTTTTTACAAAAATGTTTTTTTTCGTCCCCAAATTTTATTTTCACGGGGAACAGGAAAAATTGGACTCCAAAAGTTGTTGCCCCAATTTGTCCTGAGTACACGGATACCCAATAAGTAGGAAAAACTATGTATGGGTACACGTTGGGGTGGAAGGGGAAAGTAGTGACTTTTTTGGATTGTGACTTTGATGGAATGGTCGGGGGGGTATTCGCATTTGGAGAGCCCCTGATGTGCCTAAACAGGGGAAAAACCCCCCCCAAAAGTGCCCCCCTTTTTGGAAAATGCCCCCAAAAGGAACTTATCTGATGTGGGTGACCCTTTTGACCCCGAAGTGCTTCACGAATTTTTATAATGTACAGCCGTAAAAATAAAAATTTTTTTTTTTTTTAAAAAAATTTTTTTTTCGCCCCAATATTTTATTTTCACAAGGGTAACAGGAAAAATTTGGCCCCAAAAATTTTGTTGTCAATTTTGCCCTGATACGCGGATCCCAAATGTGGGAAAAACTACGATGGGTACACGTTGGGGCTCGGAAAGGGAAAGTGTGTTTTTTGGGTTTGTAGACTTTGATGGAATGGTCTGGGGGCGTCTTTTTCGCTTTGGAGAGCCCCTGTTTCCCAAAAACAGTGGAAACCCCCCCAAGGACCCCATTTTGGAAAATAGCCCCCCCAAGGAATTTTTAAATTTGGTTGGGGGTTTTGAAGCCCCAATGCTTCACAAAGTTATAACGTACACCCTTTTAAAAAAACAAAAAAAATCTTTTTTTTTTTTTTTAAAAATAAATTTTTTTTGCCCCAGTTTTTTATTTTCCCAAAGGGTAACAAAAGAAATAGGACAAATTGCAAAATAACTCTTTGGGGTCGGAGTACCTGTACCCAATGTTGGAGAAAACTACTTTTTGGGGCGCAGGGCAGAGGTCAAAAGGAAGGAGCACTTTGCTTTTTCAAGCAAAATTTGGGGAGAGTTAGGAACTTGTTTCGTCAAAATCAATTTGACCGGGCGACACGCCCCCTACATTTAAACCGTCTCCCTGTCAGCTTGATCAGGGCGCATGCCCCTGGCTGGACTTTTTCTCAGCTGAGAATTGAGCTGGGGTTTGTGTGAGCTGGTGGATTTTTGGTTTTTTATCAAAAGGGTTATTCATGACAGTATTTTTTATCCACTGGGTTAGATTGTCTGTGGAGTTTTACTGTATTTTAAAGGGGGATTTTAAAAACCCCTCCGTAGATGTAAAGCTATTTTTTGCAGGAGTGCCCTATTTGTGCCCCGAAAGAAGTAAAAGGGTTTTTTTAGAACCATCAGTAAATGTTAAGGAGTTTTTGTTAAAAACGATTTGTATTAAAATAGTATTAATGATTTTTTGTGAATTAAAGAGTGAATCTTTTCTTTTTTGTGTGGAAACTTTTTGGACCCAGTAAAGCATGTAAAACACATTGTGGTGAATTTGGAATTATGACGCTCAACTTATAGTTTTTTTTTTAGTATATAAATTTTTGTTTTGGCCCCTGTATCAAAGGGGTTGTGCTGTGTTTTTGTCCCCCCCCCGGGATGGGGGGGTTTTAAAAAAAGACGGACAAACCCCCCCTTAAAAATTTTACGGGAATCAGTTTAGGGCATTTATGATATGGCCTTTAAAATATTACAGAATGGTTTTTTTCGTTTTTTAAAAAAAAGCAATGACAGGTTTGTAAAAACAATTTTTCAAGATTTTTTTAAAAATACAGCTAAAAAGACATTTAAACTTTTAAAAAGTACTCAAAATGATAAAAAAAGCGTCACATGCAAAATTTAAAAAAATCAGAGCACACACGATAAAATAAAATTAACAAGTAATAGGCCATCGTGAGCCACAGGGTTTTGGAGATCGTAGAGACTTTTTTTAGGTATGGTTCCCCTTGTGGTACCTAATGACGGCGAGTGCAGCGAGTGAATTGTGCGGGGTGCGGGGTTAACCTCATCGATGTAGATACACACCGCTGGGGAATTTTTTAATTCGCTAATGTTGTCTAAGTGGATTCCCACAACTAAGGGTATATTCAGCTCGGCCATAGTCGCATAAAGATTCCCCCCCCGGGGGAAATTCCCCTGCGGTCGAGCGTGACCCTGCTTGTACACGTACAAATCCACTAATTTAAACCCCGGGGATTACAGAGCCTTTGAAAAAAAAATTTTCTTTATCTTTCCCAACGTCACACTCTTATTTGGATAGTTTTTTTAGTAAAAATTAGGATTTTTTATATCTTTGGTTTATTGACCTACAATTTCACGATCTGTGATTTTTTTTTTTTCGGGGCGGTATTTTGGGGGTGTTGATGCTCAGATCCTGAGGGCTAAGGTTTAAACTGTCATTCTTTTGAGCTGTTTTTGTATGTACCAAGTGCGCTCCAGCACGGTGCTATACATTTTTTTTTCACATCGCGGGGATGTCGCGCGCTGAAAAAAGGAGCTAATTCACATCGAGGCGTCGAAAGCAGTTTGCGTTGCTCTCGGGGATTGGTGTCCTTAGTTATTAGCCCTTTTTTGGGGACAATACTTTTCTCAGATCCCCCTTATTTGCCAGCGAGCAGACTCGTTTTTTGGGTTTTCCCCAAAGCCTAAAAGGGGCCCCGATAAAGCCCGGGGTTGATTCATCCCTTTTTTCTTTTTTTTTAGGACTGCGCTCTATCGCAAGGGTTTCTTATACTTTCCCACTTCTTCAGTATCCTTTTTGGGCTTTTCAAGGGGTTCTCCCCTTTTTAAAAGTTTAAAAAACTCCCCTATGGGTATTAAATCCACGTGCATTGCGAAAATAGATTTCCCCGGGGGAGGGGGGTTCCTTTTAAAGGGTTTTTAAGGACCCGTTACCCGGGGGTCTCTCGGGCACTTTACGCACAACGCATACAGCGTGGAATTGCGATGCATAAAATTCATTTTTTTAAAACGATTTTTTTGCACATAGCAGGGGAACCCCGGTGGAAACAACCCAGCCGTAAGGGGTGACCTCCGGTGTATTAGTTTCAATCGACCCAAAAACCCATAAGGGGCCCGCGTAGCATCCTCAAAGGTTTAGGAAAAAACTGTTTTTCGGGGGGGCATTACGGGGGTAGTGTTAAATTTTTTAAAAAAATTATCTCGAGGGGGTTTTAAAAAGACCTGTACTTTGTGTTTTAAAAATTTTGGTGCGGCTTTTTACCCCCCCAAAAAAGTTTGTCCAGGTAAAAAAACTGAGATTTTTTGGGGGCCATACTGGTGAACGCTTTTTTTTTTCTCACAATTTTGCTAGCGCTATCCAGGATCCAAAAATCGCCAAATTCACCCCTTGCCCCCGGGGGAATAATTTTTCATCTCGAAGTATTCGGGGGACCCTCCCAAATTGTGTTTTGGGGAAAAAAGAGAGATTTCACATAAGTTTTTCCCCCAGAAAAAACCAAAAAAAATATTATCCGGTTTTTTTAGAAAAATATTTTAAAATTTACGCAATTTTTTACAAAAAAAATCTTTCCAAATTAGCGGCCCCGCTAGAAGACGGAGGGGTTGTACCCGTGCCCCCCACAAAAAAAATTTTTTTCTTTAAATCCTTTTTTTTAAACCCCCCCCCACCCAAAAACCCCCCCCCCCCCCCCCCCCAAAAATTTTAAAAAAAATTATAATATTAAATTTTTATTCCCTTCACTTTTAAAAAGTCTTCCCTGGGTTGAGCTGTCCCCTAAATTTTTGGGCCCCCCAGAAACAAACTTGTGATGTTGTTCCCTCGGGGTCCATCGTCAATTCCCCCAGGTAATCTCCAGGACGGCTGCCCCTCCCTTCCCCCTTCACAAAAAATAAGAATCTGTTCGTGAAAAGGCACCTCTCCGCAGCCTTCCAACAGAGAAAAAAAATCTAGCCGCGCAAACCTGTGGTAAAACAGGCATAAAAAAGTTTTTTTTTCTGTTGCTGTGGGTGCCCTCCCCATATTTCCCGTTAAGGTAGCGGTTTCGTCAGATAAAATCCGGAGAAAGTCTGTAGGCAGGGGAAAAGATCCTAAAAAGCCTCAGGACCACAATCTTTTGCTTGGGGATTTGGGCTTCTGAGCAAAAAATTTTCCCCTAAGAATTTGAAAAAAATTTGGGGATCTGTCTTTTGCGGGGTTGACGGCTAATTTTCGGTCGTAACGACACCCTCTTTTTCAAGAAAACTGTCAATGTACTGCTTTTTCTTGGTATCATCAGGCACCAGCTAGGATACCCTGAAAGCCTCCTGCTTATCCCTAAGGTGTAATTTAATGTACGAGCAAACAGATCATCGCTGGTGTTTGGAAAAGCCATATTTCATAGATGGGGCGATCCGGTACCTTTTATCTTCCTAGCTCGAGCTCTATGGTGCACCAGGTACCTGTCAGGAGCGTTCTTCATCACTATGACGGCACTCCTCTGCCTCTGAATTTACAGCGCATGTATAGCAAAGGGGGGACATCAATTTTTTGCGAGTTTTACCGGTAGAACGGAAAAAATAAATCTCTCGGGGGATAACCTTGACTCTAGCTAAGCCAAAGTTTTTTTTAATGAAACAAAGTTGTCAAGATGATGTCGGGTGACCTACAGGGTATGTTTTAGTTTTGTTTACAAAGGGGTACAGGTTGTGAAGTCGTTTAGTGAATGTAAAGTCTCACCAGCTTCCCACCTGTGATAGAGCTTAATAGCGTTAGTTCGACCCCATAAAGCGCATCGCGGGGGTCTAAGGGAGCGGGGAAATCCATTTGATGGAGAAATGCCTGGAGGTTAGAATCGTTTTTAGCCATTTCACGCCACTCGTGTCCCATATCACTCTATGGTGTACCCGCGCAGCTGCAGGTAACGCTTTTTAGCTAAAAATGCATGATATAATTGACCGTAGGTGGTGTTTGTACTTTATTTGTATCTTTCTCATTATAGCTGATGGGCACCCGTGGAAAAAACGCCTGAATTCAAAAGCTAGTGCAGGCCGTTAACATAGGCATAACCATCTAGAAAAATACTGACCGAGTTGTTTCTCACCCCCCTTAAGGCATGCTGAATGTCAATGTTCCGGTATGCGCTAACATACATGAGCCACTGTATAGCGGCGGATGAGTAGCGCTTTTTCGCCTTGTGATAATTATCACCCGGTAAAATGGCGATCGTTTTTTCTGGTAGAAATTTAAATCGATACATTGACATACATACAGAGGCCAAGGTGATGAGTTGAAAAGGATCAATACAGCTGCTCTCCACAACATTTCTTTTTGAATGTCGCAGTATTTTTTTAACACTTTTCAGCGTCATTTCCATAATGCGCTCTCTATAGATCTCACAGGCTCGTCTCAAAATTTCAACATCCTGTTTTACAGTATGATTTTAGTTCACTCTTGAAGTCAAAAACTGTATGTTTCTCACCCTCATGCCATGCCAGGAACTCTACTTCTCATCCGGTGCCATGTACTCCAAACCATAAATTTCACCTGGGTATGGGACCTACATAGTTTTGGTTTTCTCGGGTGTTAAAAAGTGTGGAAAATGACCTTTGGCACCTGAAAAGCCCATGGCCTGAGGTAATTTACTGAGCTTCATGGGAATAAAATTTAGCGAGTCTATGAACCTTAAAGACAAATCGGGCACCGTCACACACAAGAGGGCCACCTTGGGCTATCAGCTTTACCTGTAGTTTTTCAAAAATCAGCTCCTTAACAATAAAGTAAGAATCGTAGCGCCCTGCATTGTGCGCTATAAATGTATACCCTGAAAATTCCCGCGGTAAAGAACATAAAAAGTCGTGCGTAAAAGCTATCACCTTCAAAAATCCCAGGACTGCTCACCACTCAGAGTTTGTGGCATAAATGTAATTTGGGATGTGGGTAAACCTGTCTCCTGCATACATTCAAAATCGTAAAAGATATAACATCTGTCTCGTCCTCCGGTACTAGGCCGCATGTAACAGAGATGGGCGTCAAATTTATTTACACAGCACGGCATAGGGGCAACAACAAACCGGCACATTCATGCATGCCCCCGCTATTCCTGAACACAAAGCGATGGCACTCATCACAAATATTTTAAGCCTGCAGAAAGGCGGGTCATCCAAGAGCTAATTGTTTGTGATGATCTAAACACTCACTAGAGCGAACAATGAACCCACATACAGAGCAACGCGGAGTTTGTTGTACAACCCGCACACTCCCCCACAATCCACTCTTTGACAAGCTTTACAAAAATATTGACATGAATGGGTGTTCTTCTTATTTTATACAAGAATTGCAGAGCTCACAAAAGTAATCGCTCCCGATAAAAGCCTTCATATTCTTGATACCATAGTATGGTTATCATGGAACAGTATGAATACGATTTTACACTAGCTGCATTGGCGGTCTGAAAGTAGCGCCAATCACCCTGACTGTAGTACAGTACTTTAATGGTGACCCCAAATAGTTCTCAATGCTGGAATGTCGCTAAAACTCCTAATTGCTCATCAGGGATCCCCAGAGCCGTGTGTATGATTTTAGAGCGATTCAGTTAAAAACCCCATCACTGACATCCGCGTCCTCAATCAGGGCCACACACTAGCGGCAAACACAGATTTGTACGTAATTGTTAAAATCATACAGCCACTGCCTCTTTTGTTAATGATTCGACTGCTCGCTATAGATTTCAAGCGTCTTTTTACACCGATCGGCGGTTTTTTACACCGCCTCGACGGTTTTTAACGGTAGTGATGACGAGTTTTAGGGTATTGCTTGCCAAGCATTCAGCATTACTTTGAGTGTGCGAGCAACAGCATTTAAAAAAGATTCAGAATTAAAATCCTCGCGGCTCCTGCTTTGTAGTGAAAATGGGGTCTAAAGCGTGCCACCTTCAAGCCTTAACTGCACAAAGTCGCCCGGTTCAATGTCCCTAATGACTCTATCCAGTAATGACTGAATACTGTCGTGAACAATGTTCACAGCCTCGACAAACGATCGTACACGTTCCAAATTTACAAACCTAAAATGATCGGTATGTATGCGTGCACTGAAATTACGGTTGTCCCTCTGGTGATGATGGAAGTGTTGTAAAAATACTTTTATGATCCGATCCCCTCACATCATCAGCAGAGTTAGCATCCGCAGCAGAGGCTTGTGAGCTTTGTGCACCGGAACGGACGTCATTTTCAGGGCCATCATGGCTATGTGAGACAGGGCATCTGTGTTTTGTTGGCTCCGGGGCTATCTGTGGTGGTATAGCGGGACAGGTGATTCCACCCCGTCGTCTAGCGCCTATTGCGCGTCGAGCACTGACCAGTAGTTTTAGAGCTCGTTTTATAATCTGGGACCTATTATAACGGGCTGTTTTAGTTGGTTTATGCAGGCCCGAACCGATCATATTTAGTCATAACGGGTTAGCACCATCGGGTATCTCGGTGTCTACTTGCATCAGGCGAAGCGCGTATAGCTCTGCCTTACAGGCATCTGTTGTGACTACTTCAGACAGCAATCTTTCAAAGTATTACAGAAAAACACTATTTTGGGTAGCCAGATTTTGTAACGTAAGTAACGATCTAACTGCTCCTTAAACACTGAGGCTCCGGCGGGGGCCCACCCAATGGCGTCATACATCTGCGCTGTAGCGATCGGAGATACAGAATTCCCACTGTTAACAACTAGAGTGTCTGCAGAACCAGCAATGCTAACAGGTACAGAGAGCGCAGAATCCACACTGCTAACAGGTACAGAGACCGCAGAATCCGCACTGCTAACAGGTACAGAGACCGCAGAATCTGCACTGCTAACAGGTACAGAGACCGCAGAATCGCACTGCTAACAGGTACAGAGACCGCAGAATCCGCACTGCTAACAGGTACAGAGACGCAGAATCCGCAATGCTAACAGGTACAGAGACCGCAGAATCCGCACTGCTAACAGGTACAGAGACCGCAGAATCCGCACTGCTAACAGGTACAGAGACCGCAGAATCCGCACTGCTAACAGGTACAGAGACCGCAGAATCCGCACTGCTAACAGGTACAGAGACCGCAGAATCCGCAATGCTAACAGGTACAGAGACCGCAGAATCCACACTGCTAACGGGTACAGAGGCTGCAGAACACGTATTGATAACAGCTACAGACACATCTGTATGAAGCCTCGGCTTTTTACACACTTTATGCTTAGTCGTTAACACTCTCTTTAACCCCATCACAACATTAACTGGATTAGATACATCAGGTGAGATGTGGTGGGTAAGTTAATGGTATCCAACAGTTCAATACCCGTGGAATTAGTGGACTCAGTTACAGATGGCAGTAAAGGCTGTATAGCATGAGTGGTCCGTATAATGACCGGTTCTACGGTGCGCTTCTTACCTCAGCGAGCTGATCAATCTCACGGTCAAGCGCCTCACGAGTCTGTCGGGTTGTGGTATTCATGGCGGAAAATGTGAGTGGTGATGTTTCTGAAGCACACGTAGTTCTCTGCGCGTGTTTACGTGGTCGCTCCTGTACTTCAGAGTATAGTTCAGCGTCATTCACAGCACCGCTGGATGGTTTGCGCGCCGCTTGAATGGGATAGCACGCCCGGCATCAGATAGAACTGCTGTTGTGGCTGTGGGCCATCACTGCCCATAGGTGTCTGTATCGTCATCAAGAATGGCGCTGCGTGGTTCTCGTTGAGACGTCGTGGTTGCAGAGGGGTCGTGGTTATTTTTCTCTCGACTTTAGATTTATCTGTGGATGAGATTGTACATGTGGCAATCTGACTTTACAACTATCTTTAAGGAGAGATTCTACATGTAGCGGATACGTGCGGAGCATCGCGATCCTATGTGTGACAAGAGTAGCATACATTGTATTAAGACTAGTCTGATATATCAAAATATACACTTACCGGTTAACGATGATGCCTGCACGGTTGTAGCAGAGGTTTCTGGGACGTCTGAGGCGTTCTCCACTAGCAGATGTAGATTCTCCTTTGTAAATATCTTGCTCCTAGGTTTCACTTTACGCGCTATAAATAATAATAGTCATTAGAAGGTGCATCAACAATTTTCTCCAGCCGTTTGGGCAAAACAGTTTTTCATGCGGCACGTACCTTTATCTTTCTTGACAGCCACCAGGCTCCGCTTTTTAGGAGCTTTAGAAAACGCGACGTCTTCTTGGACTCTGTTAGTGCATGAGTTCATAGGCATTTCGGCTGAGTCCAGCACTGCTATCATCGCGACATCTGTAAGGAGTTAATTTTCGCTTACACACTTAAATTCACATAGTTAATTGTTATATATAGTTGTATATATATATATATATATATATATATATATATACAGACACGCAGAAACACAGCGTACCCTCGATGCCCGGCGCTGAAAGCCCGTCCCAGGGCCCGGCAGCTCCAGAAACTGCTACAAACGGCATCGGTTAAAATACAGGCCTCGGGATCCGAATAGTTCAATGTGGCGAATACCTCATCAGGCAGTTCGCAGCTCATTATACTCGGTTCTTAAAGAATAAAGCAAAAATAATATGCAAAACAACTCTATATATCTAAATATATATAATATATATACACACACACACACACACACACACCACACCAAATCGCACACCCACACAACGTACCCACGCTGGCAGCGCCGCCTGACCGCTCACGTACCACCCATCAGTAGCGTTACTACACGCGGTCTCGGGTAAAACGGTGTGGCGGGATCAGAATAGTTCATGGTTGGTGAAATCCCAGCAGATATACCCGGCTCTTAAACGTGATAGAATAAAGCGGTATAAAAATAATGTGCAAAAACAACTCTTAACTAGAATAGCCCGCTGTGTCTATATAAGGCGTAAAGCATACCCTGTTGCAAAGCCATTAAGACTTCTGAAAGACTGTTAGAAAACATTTGCTCCTCCATCTAAAAATAAAATTAACTGTATGAATTTTAGCGTCAATCTATAGTAATTATTAATATTAATAGTAAGCGAGCTAAATTTTCCACTACAGGGTAAATATACAGCTATTAATCAACACAGATGTGGTATATTATTAAAGCAAATAAAGTACAACTATGAAAACCCGGATAAGTTATTCATGCAAATAAACACTTAAACTATACTAACTTAATATAATTGAAACGAAATCCGTAAAAATACTCACTATAGTCCTGTTCAGATATGGCGTGTGGTCTGTGAGGTATGAAGTCTTACAGGTGAGCTG
Source organism: Oophaga sylvatica (assembly GCA_033576555.1). Taxonomy (NCBI): domain Eukaryota; kingdom Metazoa; phylum Chordata; class Amphibia; order Anura; family Dendrobatidae; genus Oophaga; species Oophaga sylvatica. The sequence goes on along the minus strand of JARQOD010004267.1, from coordinate 46,161 downwards.
TGTATCGCTTGGGAGCTGGTTGTATTTATTGGGGGCTAACAGAGAAACACGCCCTCTGTCAATACCATGAACTGCTAGATAGAAAAAATCTATTAATGTTTTACAGGGCCAGCATGCCTGCTAAGGGTCCTGAAGCCATATTAAAGAAGCAATATTTCACGCCCGAAGCCCCTGCATCATTCAGCGGCATTACAAATCTATACAGATCGGTTAGAACGCGTGGTATAAAACAACATGAGGTGGTCGATTGGCTGAATAAACAAGATGCTTACACCCTGCATAAGCCTTTAAGGACAAGATTCTCCACCAATAAAATCTTTGTCGCGGACGTTGATTCGCAATGGCAGGCTGATTTGGTTAGCTTAATTGAATATTCTAGGGAAAATGACGCCGTGAAATATCTACTGACTGTGATAGACGTACTATCCAAACACGCCTGGGTTGTTGCTCTGCACAACAAAACCGGGGTGACTGTAGCTCGTTCGTTCGAATTAATATTTGGAAACGCCCGACGCACCCGCAGAAACTACAGACGGATCGTGGCAAAGAATTTATGAATTCACACATGAAACGTGTTTGTAAAATGCATAAAATACATCATTTTTTCACCAACAATACCGTAAGGCCGCTATAGTTGAGAGATTTAATCGTACATTAAAAACACGTATGTGGCGCTATCTGACGAAACATAATACCTTTAGGTATATCGACATTTTACCAGGTTTGGTGCACAGTTACAACCACACCTTTCACACCACGATACAGACACGTCCGTGCGATGTGACGAAGCAGAACTCGTTACAGATATGGAAAAATATTTATAGCGGTATCGTGGCTAAAAAGCGTATTAAGCCATCTTTAAAAATTGGAGATCATGTCAGAATATCTCGTTTTAAGAACCCTTTTACGAAGGGTTATGAGCAGACATTCAGCGAGGAGATATTTTTAATTAGCGCCATTTCCAATAAATTTCATAAGCCTCTCTATAAAATTAACGATTTAGCGGGCGACGCTATCGATGGTTCATTTTATAAGGAGGAGCTGCAAAAAATACATTTCAATGAAAACAGCGCCTACCGCGTTGAGGCAATTTTGAGAAAAAAACGTGTCAGGGGGGCGATTCACTGCTATATTAAATGGAAAGGTTATCCTGATAAATTTAATTCGTGGGTACCCGCGTCGGCGCTGACGGACATATAACCATGGAATCCGAATCCTTCTTTATCACCCTTCCCTCCAACGCTTCTGGCGATATATATCCGGAAAACACAATCGCCGAGTATACCACAAAATTATCTAAACCCGTTCAGCTTTCAGGACAATACGAAGTTGCTCTAACTGAGATTCAATACCCCCATACATGGTACACATTTGAGCGGGGTGAAGGGAACTTCTATATAGGCAAGCGGGGTGATGTGATGCAGGAATATTATGTGAAGCCCAGTTTTTATAACACAATACCTGACCTCATACGTGCTATTAATGAGAGAATTGATATTTTGAAGCTTGCCAGCGATGGATTTAAGCTGCGCTATGACGAAGTGCGGCGGAGTGTTACCCTACCGGATTCCCCCACGATACAGTTTGCCCGGGTCAGAAATTGGGACATATTTTAGGCCTCCAGCCATACATCGAAGCGTATGATAATAACCAGACTGAGCGGAAGAAGATTTATGCCGATATAAAAGCCGGTTTTTATACATTATTTATTTACAGCGACATCATCCAGCATCAGCTTGTGGGCGGCAGCTACGTACAACTTCTGAGAACGGCGCAAATAAGCGGCAAGAGCGGTGAAATTACCACGCTTCAATACACACGACCCGATTACGTGCCCTTATGCAAGCATCATTTTGACTCTGTAAACATCTCCATCTTATCGGACCAGGGCACTCCAGTTAAATTCAAGTACGGAAAGTGTATTGTGAGACTACATTTCCGGAAGAGACGCGATTAGCACGCTAGAAAATGGTGTCTCAGAGACCCTACGGGGACCCAGCTGTTTATGCCCGGTACTATATTGCACAGTCTGGGCACGGCTTAGAGGGGTTCAGCGGGAGCGAGTACATGTACGGATCGGGTCTGGCTGGGATATTTAAAGGCTTATTTCGACGTGCTGTACCGCTTTCAGAAGAGGCTTAGAATTGGTAAAACCACACGTGAAGACGGCTGTCAAAAACATTGCTAAAGACGCCGTCACATCTGTCTCATCAGCGCTTATGAATCGTATAAATACACATCCCGAGCAAGGTGGCGCGGGGTCTAGTTTATGTCGCTAAAAAATCACATAAAAGAAAGCGTCGCTCATGCCCGCTTTACCCCCGATCCTCATGAATAAAAACCAGCCAAGCGTCGACCCCGTCAGAAACGAGTGAGACGTACTGCTGAGGACATCTTCTGATCATCATGGCTTTCCTGCACGATGCTTCTGTAGAGTGCGCTAAATCTGAACTGGATATTTTTGACATACCGCCGACACAGACGAGTATAGAGAAATCCCTATTTGTAGAAGTTCAGCCGATTGCCGCTCTGACGGATAATGCTCCGCTGGAATTTTTCATATCGGGTAGCGGGGATTATTATTACGACCTGAATAACACCCTGCTGTACATAAATTGTCGCATCGTCAAGCAGGATAATTCGAATATCGCCGATGACGCCCGTGTAGCCCTCATAAACTACCCCTTGCCACACTCTTTAATCAGGTCGATATTACTCTGGGGGACCGTGTTATCTCACAATCGGACAATCTCTACAGCTATAGAGCGTACATAGAGACTCTCTTAAATTACAGTTCACAGACGCTGTCCTCGCAATTTACGGCCAGATTGTTCTATAAAGACACAGCTGGTCACCATAATGACCGAAGCTTGGATGGCCCAAATGCAGGATTTATTAAAAGAGCCGCTGCAACCCACCGCTCCAAACCCCTGGACCTCATTGGTCCAATTTTTGGTGATATATTTAATCAACCAAAGCTAATATTGAACGGACTCGATCTTAAGGTTAAGCTAACGAGAAATAAGGACGCTTTCTGCCTCATGTCGGCTGAGGCCGATCCACTGAAAGTGCAAATCATGCAAGCCTCTCTCTTTGTAAAGAGAGTACAAGTGTCCCCGGCGGTCCGAATAGGCCACAGTCAGGCCCTCTTGGCATCGACAGCCAAGTACGCTATTGACAGGACATGCATGAAAGTGTACAGTATAGCCGCTGGAACACGGATCACAAACCACGAGAATCTCTTCCTAGGCCAGATACCGAAAACTATTATATTGGGTTTTGTAGATAATGAAGCATTTAGCGGGTCTTACGCCAGAAATCCCCTGTTCTTCCATCACTACAACGTCAATCACGCAGCCCTCTACCTGGACGGACAACAGATCCCTGCGAGGCCTTATAACCCTAACTTTAATGACTACTTAGCCGTCAGAGAGTATATGGCTCTCGCACATATATCAGGCAAGCAGAAAGCTGATTGTGCCATGGCCGTGGATCGTGAAGAGTTTATGTCCGGATTCACACTGTTTGCATTTGATTTATCAGCTGATCAGGAACCCGGCGGTCATTTCTCCCTCATTAAAACAGGTAACCTACGGACTGAAGTCCGGTTTGCACTAGCGACACCCCATACGATAAACATGATTGTTTTTGCAATCAACCCGGCCATTCTGGAAATTAATAATAGAAGAGAGATCTTGTACGATTTTAATTAGTGATGGATAGCCTGCAACTCACGACCATACTGAAGGGGGATAGCTTTACAGAGCGTGTGTTTGGCGGTGTGTTTCCGTGTGATTTGCTCCCACCACATCGGGTAAATCAACGCCCTGTCGGATTCATCGTAAATACAGACCCCGCACACCAACCTGGCAGACACTGGATATTAATTGTGCTCTGTGACGCCAAGAACGCCATATTTTTTGATAGCTACGGATTATGTGCTGACAACGCTATCTTTCCGAGCGAGTTTGTGACTTTCCTGAACACGAATTGTGAGACTTATTATTACCAAAACAACCAGATCCAAGACACGTATAGTACTGTCTGTGGGCACTACTGCCTGTACTTTTTACATTTCTTAGCTCGGAATATACCGTTCAGTAAGATATTGGAGAAGTTTTCTGCTGATAAACCGCGTAATGATACAATTGTGAGAAATTTCATTGCTGAGAAGAAATCAACTTTAAAAAACCCTCACTACACGTGTTGGAGCATTCAACAGCGTTGTTCCTGTCTAGAGAGAATCCCATGACCTGTATTGCCATTTGTGTCGACATTTTGGTGTCACAATTAATTCAATGCTTGAAATGTCTTTGAGATGTATTTATTTATTACAGTAAAATCATGATTATTTCTGGCAATAAACGTTTTTAATATGAATGATCTCTTATGCCTGTCATTTCCACACAGCTTCCCACAGAGTGGTAGTGTGGGAAGACCCTTCAGAAACCCATTGTTTTAAAATCACATTAGTGCATATTATATTTGCTAGAAACCTTCGGTTTTATGGGCACTGCTATCAGAATACACATAAATGTGTTGGTTTTAAAAGATCCCACTGACTATACACAATGCAATACTATTTACTGTTTGCCTGAATTACCGTAGCATCGACCTTCACTCATTCTGACAATTCAGGTCAACACTGCTGTACTACAATTCTATGTGCCAATAAAGATGTATATCTATGTACCATGTTAGCTAGTAAATAGAAAAATATTTAGACTTCTAACACAACCCAAAGCCTTGTACACACATCTTAGTAATAAGTTAGCCATCTCTAACAGAGAGTGTTAGAAATCACCTTTAATTACTGGGGGACATTTATACAAGCCTGCTAGAAAGCTGAGATAAGTGTAGATACACTGCCAAGCTAAAAATATATATACTGAATAAAACTATAAGTTGAGCGTCATAATTCCAAATGTGTTATAAGGTGATACTTCAAATTAAACTGCCTTTGCAGCTGTAGTTTAAAACTTATATCTTGGATAATACTAAAAATAAACACATTTTAGCAGCTTGATACATCTAACCATGCCAAGATTCTTCTTAGTATACATTGAATTGCAGAGATAAGTGTAGATACATTGCCAAGCTAAAAATATATATACTGAATAAAACTATAAGTTGAGCGTCATAATTCCAAATTCCACCACAATAGTGTTTTACATGCATTTACTGGGTCCTTAAAAGTTTCTCACCACAAAAAAGATCAAGATTCACTCTTTAATTCACTAAAAATCATTATATACTAGTTATATACAGAAGTCTGTATTTAACTAGAACTCCTTATACATTTACTGATGGATTCTAATACAAACCCTTTACAGTTCATGTCAGGGCACAAATAGGGCACTCTCTGCTAGAAAATAGCTTTACATCTACGGATGGAGTTAAAACTACCCTTTAATACAGTAAAACTCCACAGACTAATCTAATCCAGTGGATAAAATATACATAGTCATGAATAAATCACTTTGAATGAAATTCACAAATCCACCAGCTCACACAAATCCACCAGCTCAGATTTCTCAGCCTGAGCAAAGTCCAGCCAGGGGGCATGACGACCTGGATCAAGCTGACAGGGAGACGGATTAAATGATAGGGGGCGTGTCGACCTGTCAAATTGAGTTTGACGAATACTACAGTTCCTATACTACTGGCTGGAATTGAGATCAGATGTCATGCCACATTTGGAGAGCCCCTGATGTGCCTAAACAGCGGAAACCCCCCAATTCTAACTGCAACCCTAACCCCAACACACCCTAACCCTAGTCCCAACCCTAACCACAAACCTAACCCTAACACACCCCTATCCCTAATCCCAACCATAACCCTAATACTAACTTTAGCGCCAACCCTAACCCTAACTTTAGCCGCAACCCTAACCTTAACCATAACCCTAATGGGAAAATGGAAATAAATACATTTTTTTAATTTTATTATTTTTCCCTAACTAAGGGGGTGATAAAGGGGGGTTTGATTTACTATTTATAGCGGGTTTTTATGATTGGCAGCTGTCACGCTAAAAGACGCTTTTTATTGCAAAAAATAGTTTTTTGCATCGCCACATTTTGAGAGCTATAATTTTTGCATATTTTGGCCCACAGAGTCATGTGAGGTCTTATTTTTTGCGGTACGAGTTGACGTTTTTATTGGTACCATTTTTGAGCACGTGACATTTTTTGATCGCTTTTTATTTCGATTTTTGGGAGGTTAGAATGAACAAAAATCAGCAATTCATGAAATTCTTTTGGGGGAGGCATTTATACCGTTCCGCGTGTGGTAAAATTGATAAAGCAGTTTTATTCTACGGGTCAGTACGATTACTGCAATACCTCATTTATATCATTTTTTTATGTTTTGGCGCTTTTATAGAATAAAAACAATTTTATATAAAAAATAACTCTGCAGTGATATGAAACATTTTTTCAGGAGACTGCGCCTGAGGGAATACTTCAATGATACAGAAGATTCAGAAAACACTCGGACTGAAGGAAAAGGGATCCCAACAACCAAGAAGAGGTCAGACTGGACACCTCCTCCTGGACGCAACCCTCATTTGGATAAATACATAGACTCATTCAGATATTTGATAAAATCCACCATCATAGACACCAACAGGAGACAAGCATCCAACATCAGTGCCCAGGAGAGAAAGGCCATACAGTCTCTGAAAACCAACAAAGAAATCATCATTAAACATGCTGACAAGGGAGGTGCAATAGTCATGATGAACACATCAGACTATATGAAGGAAGCAAACAGACAACTTACGGACACACGCTACTACAGAAAACTGGAGTCGGACCCTACACAGGACTATTACAAGGAACTAAGCAAGTTGGTATCTTGTCTGCCTGACAAATCCATAAGAGCCGATGACCTGATACCAGAGAATCCAAGAACAGGGACATTCTACATGCTGCCCAAAATCCACAAAGCCGGAAATCCAGGGAGGCCGATTATTTCATGTGTGGACACCCTTACTGAGCAGGTATCTGGATGGGTAGAGGGCACTCTTAAACCCCTGGTAAAGGATACACCCAGCTACATTCAGGACACAACTGACCTACTGAATAAACTAGCAGCAATAGGTCCCCTACCAGAAGGAACCATCCTGGCCACCATGGATGTGGAATCTTTGTACTCTAACATCCCACACCAGGATGGATTAAATGCCTGCAAAGACTTCATGAAAAACACCACGAATGATGCTGATTCTGTGGTGAAACTCACAAAATTCATCCTCACCCACAATTACTTTGAATTTGACAACAAGATCTATTTACAGGAGACTGGTACAGCTATGGGAAGTAAAATGGCTCCACAGTATGCAAATCTTTTCATGGCCAAGCTTGAAAGCGACTTTCTGTCCTCATGTCCCATCAGGCCTCGGGCCTACTACCGCTACATTGATGATATCTTAATCATCTGGACGGAGTCTGAGCAACAGCTAAAGACGTTCCATGAACAGTTCAATCAATTTCATCCCACCATCAATTTAACACTCAACTACTCCAGCACTGAAATTAACTTTTTGGACACCACCATTAAGCTAAAGAACAATGAAATAGAGACATCCCTGTATCAGAAGCCTATCGACCGTCCAACATACCTTAAATGGGACAGTTTCCATCCAAAACACATAAAAAACTCTATTGTCTACAGCCAAGCCATCAGATACAACCATATATGTTCCAACCCATGGATAGAGATGAACACCTTGGTCTCCTTAGAAAGACCTTTTTAAATCAGGGCTACCATCCAAGAACAATTGAAAACCAAATTACAAGAGCCACCAGAATATCAAGGAATCACCTGCTACATTACAAAACTAAAGAAGAAAATAACCGGGTGCCTCTAGTGGTCACCTACAATCCAAATCTGGAGGTGCTAAGGGGAGCTGCACGGAAACTACAACCTTTACTACAAAAAGATGCCCGATTACAATCCATATTTCCAGACCCCCCACTACTGTGTTTTAGGCAGCCCCCAAATCTAAGAAGCATCATTGTCAGAAGTTCCCTGTCCTCCCCAACAGCTGCAGGAACCTCTCCTTGCAACAAGAAGAAATGCAAAACCTGCCCATTTATAATGACCACGGACAAGATAAAGATCCCCAACTCCCATCGGACTACAAGATACCAGGTACTTTCAGCTGTATCACATCTAATGTGGTGTACCTAATTATATGTACTAAATGTCCAACTGGGGGTCTGTATGTGGGGGAGACCGGGCAAAAACTGAGAACAAGGATGAATTCTCATCGCCACACAATAAGAGAAAAAAGAATGGATCTACCTGTGGCAAAACATTTTTGCTCCCCTGATCATACCATGTTAGATATGAAAATACTTGTACTGAGAGGCAACTTCACATCTCGGAGACATAGAAGAATTTGCGAATACAAATTGATGGTGACCTTTGACACTCTTAATGCTGGAATGAACCTGTCACACGGATTTATGACTTTCTACATCAATTAAGGAATTTACTCCAAATACCCTGTGAAAACATCACAAAACATTACCAGACCCCAATCAGAGGGCAATAAAACTTTCACACTCCTTATCTATGAACTCTTCCAATATTTATGTTCATCCCTCTGCCATAATGACTTTTCTGCTTCACAAAACACGTAAAAAACTCTATTGTCTACAGCCAAGCCATCAGATACAACCGTATATTTTCCAACCCCATGGATAGAGATGAACACCTTGGTCTCCTTAGAAAGACCTTTTTAAATCAGGGCTACCATCCAAGAACAATTGAAAACCAAATTACAAGAGCCACCAGAATATCAAGGGATCACCTGGTACATTACAAAACTAAAGAAGAAAATAACCGGGTGCCTCTAGTGGTCACCTACAATCCAAATCTGGAGGTGCTAAGGGGAGCTGCACGGAAACTACAACCTTTACTACAAAAAGATGCCCGATTACAATCCATATTTCCAGACCCCCCACTACTGTGTTTTAGGCAGCCCCCAAATCTAAGAAGCATCATTGTCAGAAGTTCCCTGTCCCCCCCAACAGCTGCAGGAACCTTCCCTTGCAACAAGAAGAAATGCAAAACCTGTGCATCTATAATGACCACGGACAAGATAAAGATCCCCAACTCACATCAGGACTACAAGATGCCAGGTACTTTCAGCTGCATCACATCTAATGTGGTGTACCTAATTATATGTACTAAATGTCCAACTGGGGGTCTGTATGTGGGGGAGACCGGGCAAAAACTGAGAACAAGGATGAATTCTCATCGCCACACAATAAGAGAAAAAAGAATGGATCTACCTGTGGCAAAACATTTTTGCTCCCCTGATCATAGCATGTCAGATATGAAAATACTTGTACTGAGAAGCAGCTTCACATCTCAAAGACATAGAAGAATTTGCGAATACAAATTGATGGTGACCTTTGACACTCTTAATGCTGGAATGAACCTGTCACATGGTTTTATGGCCTATTACATCAATTAAGGAATTTACTCCAAATACCCTGTGAAAACATCACAAAACATTACCAGACCCCAATCAGAGGGCAATAAAACTTTCACACTCCTTATCTATGAACTGTTCCAATATTTATGCTCATCCCTCTGCCATAATGGCTATTCTGCTTCACGTCACTTGTCTTACCTATTGCATTTTTTCTGTGCTGCTTTGTGTATAAATATGTGATTCTTCAGATTTTGTATTAGTCTACGCCTGATGAAGAGACCTGAGTAGTCTCGAAAGCTTGCAATTTGTTACCATCTTTTCAGTTAGCCAATCAAAGGTATCAACCACTGAGGACTCTCAACTCTAAATATTTTTCTATCTACTGGCTAACACGGTACAAAGTGTAAGCTTTTCAGGGGATATAGCTCTGGGATCGCCGTCCGGGTAGACGGAGTGGCACGGAAACAGCTCATTCACGGACAGCAGTTCTGGTAAAAAACTGGCCGCAACCAGCTTTATTAAAGTCCACAGCAAACAGAACATAATCAAAACCAAATCATAAACATAAGCCCTGGGCTTGTCCAGCCACTTACTACACTTAGATAGATTTCCCTCTCTATCCGGGTCCAGACTCTAACAGCCTGTCCCCAAAACAACACATATGTTCAGTAGTTACCAGCATGGAGGTTCGCAGAGGCTCCTCTTTGTGTCTAAAGGCATATCCCACGTCCAGACTTGAGAGAGCTCCCCTCCTATTCAGCAGCTATCCGCATGGATTCTCACAGAGACTACTCCTGTGTCCGGGGTACATCGAGCACCCAGACTGAGACAGCTCATACTCCTGGAGACTCCTTCTTGTGCCTGGACTCCTTGTCCAGACTAAGCGAGCTCTCTGTCTGTGTTCGCAGACACCTACTTCTGGTCTCCTAATTAACAGCTGAGTGGTTTCAGGCCTGAGCTGCAAGTGTGTACTGAATGTAAGGTGTAGTGACCTTTCTCTACCACTAGGTTTACAAAGCCATACATTTCCCTTATACCAGTCAGCAAAGTATCTAGGTGAAATGTACACCCCATTCAACACACATACTCTCACTGTCTCACAAAAGATATACATCTTTACTGTATTATTCTGCTTCACGTCACTTGTCTTTTACCTATTGCATTTTTTCTGTGCTGTTTTGTGTATAAATATGTGATTCTTCAGATTTTGTATTAGTCTTTGCCTGATGAAGAGACCTGAGTAGTCTCGAAAGCTTGCAATTTGTTACCATCTTTTCAGTTAGCCATTAAAAGGTATCAACCACTGAGGACTCTCAACTCTAAATATTTTTCTATCTACTGGCTAACACGGTACAAAGATATACATCTTCACTGTATCAAAATGGAGGATACCAGAATGTAACGCATCTTTATGGAACTAAAACCACTTCTGAAGAAACGCGCACAAATGGACAGCGATATTTTTTTCTTATTATAATTATTTTTGCATCGCTTTATTCTGCGAGCTATAACTTTTTTATTTTTTCGCTGATGATGCTGTGTGATGGCTCGTTTTTTGCGGGACAAGATGACGTTTTCAGCGGTACCATGCTTATTTATATCGGTCTTTTTGATCGCGTGTTATTCCACTTTTTGTTCGGCAGTATGATGATAAAGCACTGATTTTTTGCTTTGTTTTTATTTTTTTTTTTTAAGGGGTTCACAAAAGGGGTTTACTAGTGGAACAGTTTTATAGGGGGGGTCGTTACGGATGCGGCGATACCAAATATGTGTACTTTTATTGTTTTATTTTTTTCATTTACAGGAAGAAATGAATTTATTGGGAATATTTTTTTTTTATTTTTTTTATTTATTTTGGAATTTTTTTTTACACGTTTATTTTTATTTTTTTTACTTTTTTACATTGTCCCAGGGTGGGGCATCACTGTAAAATGTCAGATCGCTGGTCTCACAGTATGCACAGCACTCTGTGAGACCAGCGATCTCACAGGCAGCGCTGCAGGCTTCTCAGTGCCTGCTCTTAGCAGGCACTGAGGAAGCCGCCTCCCTCCAGGACCCCGGCGCCATCTTGGATCCGGGTCCTGGGAGGGAGGAAGCCCTCAGAACAGCGCGATAACATTGCGCTGTTCTGAGGGTCTCAGGGGGGCGCGCAGGGAGCCCCCTCCCTGCGCGATGCTCCCCTGTGCCCCCGGTACACCGCGATCATGTTTGATCGCGGTGTGCAAGGGGTTAATGTGCCGGGAGCGGTCCGTGACCGCTCCTGGCACACAGTCCCGGGTGTCAGCTGTGATAATCATAGCTAATCGCTATGACGTATTATCCCGTCCATGGTCAGATTGTCACGGGTTTTATGGACGGGATAGTACGTCAGATGTCAGAGAGGGGTTAAGGGGACCAACACTATCATTTTTTATCCTACTGATATAGACCTATTTAAATGGCACTTCCCATACAGAATATTAATCCAAAAAAGCATTGGAAGCATTTTGCCAAAAATTACAATTCTTTATTAGAAAAAATACACTCATAGCTGACAATAGACAGTTAAAATACCTATAAAATTGGGATGTATATACAGTATGCTCCCATAGCTGATAATGCTAAATATGACGGATATATAACCTAAATCAAGGTAGATACTGATACTATATGCTAATTGGCCACAAATCTAATGCATCAGAAGCAGTAATAAGTGCATATTAGTCCAAATTGAGCAGAGGTATTGTGTGTGTTAATATAACAAGTGGTTTTACCACCATCAATATTGTAACTACTGCTACCAAATATATATACACCAAATAGTATACCGCTAATAAAAAGTATTGAATCTTAATAGTGATGTACATAGTGTAGTTATAACGGTGCCAAAATAGCGAGCAGCATATTGTCAAAATGACAGGTTATAATAAGGTAGTGCCCGCTATGGCCCCATAAGTACACCCATAAGGCATAATCAGAACGGTACTATAGTGCTGGTCATAGAGCATATACAACCTTAATAGGAGCCAGGAGTTCCCCGACGCGCGTTTCGCGTTAGCTTCGTCTATAGGGGGTTGGTAGATGTGACATATGATCAAATGCGCCCTTATATATCTTTTCAGAAATTGTATTTACCAGTTATGTCCTCCACATGTGTGCGAAACCCTGCTGCCCTCGGCGTGTGACGCACCATGGCCGCGCCCCCGTCGGCCGTGCAGCCACCTCCCGTCCGGCACGTCAGGATGAGGAGGGAACTGCTACGATTCCGACTGGACGCGTCACCAGGTAACCACAGCGCCGCAGGAGCGCGTCATCCGCCGCCAGGCTACGCCCCCTCGTCCGACGTGTCAGAACGAAGAAGTGTTGCCATGACGGCCTGACTGAAAGAGCTCCCACAGCGCTTCACCAAGGAAGCTCCAAGGTTCAACACACAGGCGGGATAAGATGACAGCAGTTAAGTGGCAGACAGGTTCCCATCCAAATATACAGAGATCAAAGATACTACATGTAAATAGAGTAGATACAATTATAATTATATTCAATTAAATACCATGTGACCGCAAAAATGAACTGCAATCCCAAATGCAATACATATATTTCCCAAAAAAATAATAAACAAAAGTGAAAAGAATATTATAAAAAATGAAAAAACAAAAATAATAATTATAGCACCATATATATAATAATGCAATAATGCATCACAGATGCTGTGAGTCTCAAATCGGTGTTTCAATATCTTCAGGAATCATGAGAAAAGTCCATACTTTTTCATTTCAAATTGGTTACAGAGTAAATATTCCAAGAAGATGTCCTAAACACTTGATTGAAGAAATGTCTTCATTCCACTTGTTTCTTTAAACATCTTACATACATGGACTTCATGGATATCCAAGACACTTGTCAAAACCACACCAATGGACACACACATATATATGACCTATTATAAACTGAGAAAAGCATATATAAGGTATAGAATAAAACTTATTAAAAAACACTAAAAAATGGGTAACACCTATAGAAAGGGGGCAAAACTCAGAACCTCATTGAGTCCCTCCGGTTGAAGAGATCCAATTCGAAAAATCCATTGTGTTTCCACTTGGGCCAATTTCTTTTTTATATCTCCTCCTCTGTGATCTACAAAGATTTTATCTATGCCCATCACCTTAAGCAATTTGGGATTGGAGTCATGGTATATTTTAAAATGCCTCGGTATGGGTTTCAGAAGGGTAACATCATTCTCTTCTCGGGCATTTTTTATGTCCCTATGGTGTTCCCTGACCCTAATTTTTTAGGGGTCTCGAGGTCATGCCCACATATATTTTGGTACACGGGCATTGGGCATAGTAAATCACCCCAGTTGAATTACATGTAATATGCTGAGTGATTTTAAAGGTTTTCTTACCGTCACTAGAGTCAAATGAAAAAGCACGCATCCAGTTGAAGATCCAACCTTTAAAACCAGATGGGAAGAGGCCTGTAATATCTGTTCCAGGTCTCTAATAGAATTGTTAATTGGTAATAACAAAAAAAGTCTCGATAAATTAGACTCAGATATTGAGGCAACAAAAGCAAAATTACTTGAAAAATCTCTGGATTAGAAGCTGAGGCCTTCTATAAAGATATGGACACCCAATTAAATATTTGGGAAAAAGAAGTGAAGGATACAAAATCCAAAAAATTTCAACGAGACCTAAATGACTTTAAAATGGAACAATCTATAGATGGCAGACCTATACTAAAAATGGAGGGGGTAGCATAAGATCATCTTCTGTATCATCCATCTCATCTAGAGAGGATGAAAATAGGGGTGGAAATCGTATGTATAACCTAAGGAGAAATGTCAACAGAAGGCGCAATGATTACTACAAAAAGAAAGATAGGAGAACTGATGGGACAACATCCTCAAATCTGCAGGTAATAAATTTATCTGATATTGAACTTACAGAACCCCAAAAGGAGGTCCTGAGTCTTGGCCTTTCATTTTCACCCACGGCCCCATTTAATTCTTTCTCAGCAGTGACAGACTTGCATCTATTTGCACGCAAGCTCATACTTAAAAAACTGCATGAAAAGAGACAAATTGGAGAGGAGTGGAGTACAAGAGAACTGGAAGCTATTTCTATTCTGGAAGAATTAAATGAGGAGAGTGAAACACCTGATTATAGGGGTAAGTTCAAACCACCGGTACCTAAAAAGTTTCCCCCTTTAAACATCTCCCCCAATGTGGAATTGTTTGTCAAATTAGTAACAGATGAGCTGAAAAAAATCTCCCCATATATCACGCACGGCAACCTGCCCTTTGCCCATAGACAGGCAATAAATGAATTACGTAACCTCAATGAGGTAACTATAAAGCCTGCGGACAAAGGGGGGAACTGGTGATATGGCCAGTAAAAATGTATGAAAAGGAAGCCCTTAGACAGTTACGAGATAATGAATGCTACCAGAAAATGACGTATAATCCCACCTTAGCCTATTTGAATGAGATTAATGAAATCTTGGAGGAAGCATACAGAGAAGGAACTATCTCCAAGGAATTAAGGGATAATTTGATACCTAAACACCCTAAGACAGCTTGTATATATTTCATTCCTAAAGTACACAAAAACTGTACTACACCTCCAGGACGCCCCATTGTGTCAGGCAATGGAAGCCTGTGCGAACTCATTTCTAAATATCTGGACTTCTATCTCAAACCAATACTCATGGATCTCCCCTCCTATGTTAGAGACACTGGTGATGTCCTTAGGAAAATTGAAGGAATCCCTATGGATAGTGATATGTGGCTAGTAAGCTTTGACGTTGAATCACTATACACTTGCATACAGCATAGAGATGGGTTGCAAGCAGTAAAAATGTTTCTCATGATGTCGGATCTTGATGCTGGTCTGACTAGACTTTTACTAACTTTACTTCAATTCGCATTGGAGCACAATTACTTTCTGTTCGGGGAAAATATCTACCTACAGAGACGAGGTACGGCTATGGGGGCGGCCTTTGCCCCCTCATATGCCAACCTCTTCTTAGGTATGTGGGAACGAGGTATCTTCCTAACTAATCCCATTGCATTTATCGAGAGGGTCCTGCTCTGGGTCCGGTATATAGATGATGTACTGATGATATGGCAGGGGACAGAGCAGGACCTCCTTGATTTTTTGAATATCTTAAATGACAATTCCCTGAACATTAAATTGACATGTAAGTATAGTCAGGCCAGCATTGACTTTCTTGACATCCTGATTACTAAAAGTGAAAATGGTTTCTTAGAAACCAATTTACATCGAAAAGAAACCTCAGTAAATTCAGTCTTGCATGCCACTTCTTCTCATCCTAAATCATTAATAGAGGGTATTCCGACGGGACAATTCTTGAGGGCAAGACGTATATGTTCTAGTGAGAAGGCCTTTGAGGAACAAACTAGGGACTTATCTTCCAGATTCTCCGCCAGAGGATATTCGAATCGTAGCATTAAAAGGGGTCTTAAGAGGGCCAAGCTGGCAATACGAAATGATCTATTAACCCCTAAAAATAAAAATAAAAATAAAAATTAATATCCACAAAAAGTGAGATTCATATCCACATATAATGATAAGTGGTGGGAAGTCAAAAAGGCGTTAAAAAAATACTGGCCATTGCTTCTAACTGACAAAACCCTAGAGAAATTTGTTCCAGAATTTCCCTCTATCACATATAAAAGGTCTAACAACCTGAGAGACATTTTAGTACATAGTTATCATGGAGGTCAAAAATCTGGAAACATTTTTGGATTCACAGGTCAAAAATGGGGCTTTTTTCCATGTAATTCATGCATTGCATGCCCCAATATGATGCGTGCTTTTTCATTTGACTCTAGTGACGGTAAGAAAACCTTTAAAATCACTCAGCATATTACATGTAATTCAACTGGGGTGATTTACTATGCCCAATGCCCGTGTACCAAAATATATGTGGGCATGACCTCGAAACCCCTAAAAATTAGGGTCAGGGAACACCATAGGGACATAAAAAATGCCCGAGAAGAGAATGATGTTACCCTTCTGAAACCCATACCGAGGCATTTTAAAATATACCATGACTCCAATCCCAAATTGCTTAAGGTGATGGGCATGGATAAAATCTTTGTAGATCACAGAGGAGGAGATATAAAAAAGAAATTGGCCCAAGTGGAAACACAATGGATTTTTCGAATTGATCTCTTCAACCGGAGGGACTCAATGAGGTTCTGAGTTTTGCCCCCTTTCTATAGGTGTTACCCATATTTTTAGTGTTTTTTAATAAGTTTTATTCTATAACTTATATATGCTTTTCTCAGTTTATAATAGGTCATATATATGTGTGTGTCCATTGGTGTGGTTTTGACAAGTGTCTTGGATATCCATGAAGTCCATGTATGTAAGATGTTTAAAGAAACAAGTGGAATGAAGACATTTCTTCAATCAAGTGTTTAGGACATCTTCTTGGAATATTTACTCTGTAACCAATTTGAAATGAAAAAGTATGGACTTTTCTCATGATTCCTGAAGATATTGAAACACCGATTTGAGACTCACAGCATCTGTGATGCATTATTGCATTATTATATATATGGTGCTATAATTATTATTTTTGTTTTTTCATTTTTTATAATATTCTTTTCACTTTTGTTTATTATTTTTTTGGGAAATATATGTATTGCATTTGGGATTGCAGTTCGTTTCTGCGGTCACATGGTATTTAATTTAATATAATTATAATTGTATCTATTTACATGTAGTATCTTTGATCTCTGTATATTTGGATGGGAACCTGTCTGCCACTTAACTGCTGTCATCTTATCCCGCCTGTGTGTTGAACCTTGGGGCTTCCTTGGTGAAGCGCCGTGGGAGCTCTTTCAGTCAGGCCGTCATGGCAACACTTCTTCGTTCTGACACGTCGGACGAGGGGGCGTGGCCTGGCGGCGGATGACGCACTCCTGCGGCGCTGTGGGTTACCGTGGTGACGCGTCCAGTCGGAATCGTAGCAGTTCCCTCCTCATCCTGACGTTCCGGATGGGAGGTGGCTGCACGGCCAACGGGGGCGCGGCCATGGTGCGTCACACGCCGAGGGCAGCAGGGTTTCGCACACATGTGGAGGACATAACTGGTAAATGCAATTTCTGAAAAGATATATAAGGGCGCATTTGATCATATGTCACATCTACCAACCCCCTATAGACGAAGCTAACGCGAAACGCGCATCGGGGAACTCCTGGCTCCTACTAAGGTTGTATATGCTCTATGACCAGCACTATAGTACCGTTCTGATTATGCCTTATGGTGTACTTATGGGGCCATAGCGGGCACTACCTTATTATAACCTGTCATTTTGACAATATGCTGCTCGTTATTTTGGCACCGTTAAACTACACTATGTACATCACTATTAAGATTCAATACTTTTTATTAGCGGTATACTATCTGGTGTATATATATTTGGTAGCAGTGGTTACAATATTGATGGTGGTAAAACCACTTGTTATATTAACACACACAATACCTCTGCTCAATTTGGACTAATATGCACTTATTACTGCTTCTGATGCATTAGATTTGTAGCCAATTAGCATATAGTATCAGTACCTACCTTGATTTAGGTTATATATCCGTCATAGTTAGCATTATCAGCTATTAGAGCATACTGTATATACATCCCAATTTTATAGGTATTTTAACTGTCTATTGTCAGCTATGAGTGTATTTTTTCTAATAAAGTATTGTAATTTTTGGCAAAATGCTTCCAATGCTTTTTTGGATTACTATCATTTTTTAGTTGTTTGCTATTTATGTAGTTAAAGAATATTTTAGGATTATTTTTACTTTCTCTGGCAATGAGTCACTCTGCCTCAATCTTTGCTGTCTTGATTTGCTTTTTACAGAATTTATTCATTCTTCTGTATTTATTTAATGCCTCATCACTACCTACTTGCTTTAATTCCCTAAACGCTTTCTTTTAGTCCCTTATTGCGCCCCTTACAGCTCTATTTAGCCATAGTGGTTTCCTCCTAATTCTAGCATGTTTATTCCCATAGGGTATATACTGTGCACAGGTCCTATTCAGGATGCTAATAAACGTCTCCCATTTTCTTTGTGTATTTTTATGTCTCAGGATATCGTCCCAGTTTATTGCACCAAGATCATCTCTCATTCGTTGGAAATTTGCCTTCCTGAAGTTTAGTGTCCTTGTAACCCCTCGACTACACATCTTATTAAAGGATACATGAAAGCTTATTATTTTGTGATCACTATTACCCAAGTGACCCCCAACCCTTATATTTGATATGCGGTCTGGCCTGTTGGTTAATATTAGGTCTAGCAGTGCCACCCCTCTTGTTGGGTCCTGAACTAGTTGTGAAAAGTAATTGTCTCTCATAGTTGTCAAAAACCTATTACCTTTGCTGATGAGTCTTCCATGCCCATCGCCAGTTCGTCCTCCACTTCTTCCTGGGCTCCTGCACATTCCTCACTAGTTTGGCTGCTACCATGCGCCTGGTTAATCCCTCTCCCCCACCCTCCCATGCCTGCTGCCTTGGTGCTGCTGACCGTCTGGACCTTGCAGATGTTAGCCCTTCCGCATACAACTCCTCCTTCTCTACTTCCTCCACTTCCTCTTGTCCCACCACCTGACTCCAAATTCTGTTTAACATGTGCTCCAGCATGTAAATCACCGGAATAGTCATGCTGATAATGGCATCGTCAGCACTAAACATCTTCGTGGCCATTTCAAAACTGTGCAGAAGGGTGCATAGGTCCCTGATCTGAGACCACTCCTCCAGCGTGATTTGCCCCACCTCTGGATCTCGTTGGCCCAGGCTATAACTCAGAATGTATTGCACCAGGGCTTGTTGGTGCTGCCACAGTCGCTGCAACATGTGCAGAGTTGAATTCCACCGTGTTGGCACATCGCATTTTAGCAGGTGAAGTGGCAGGCCCAACGACTTCTGTAGAGATGTAAGTCGCTGAGCTGCGGGATTCTAACGGCAGAAGTGAGCACACAGCGACCGTACCCTCTGCAGAAGGCCATGTAGTCCGGAATAGTGGGCTAAAAATTGCTGGACAACCAGGTTCAACACGTGAGCCATACAAGGCACGTGTGTGACATTGCCCTGGCGAAGTGTCACACCCAGGTTTGCTACATTGTCGCACACGGCCTTCCCTGGTTGCAGGTCCAGTGTAGACAACCATTCATGAAACTTGTTCTCCAGAGCTGACCACAACTCCTCAGCTGTGTGACTCACATTTCCCAGACATTTCAGCGTAAAAACCGCCTGATTACGTTGAGCCCTTCTGCCAGCATAGCAAGGAGGTGTGCTGCAGGATCCCTTCTGCGCAGTTAGAAAGCCCGTGGCATGACCAGACAGGCTTTGGGTGCAGGTGGAGGACCGAGGGGAGGTTGAGGAGGCAGAAGCAGTGGAGGAACTTCGAGATAAAGAGGATTGATGCACAACTCGTGGGAACGGCAAGACTTGGACAGCAGCCCCTTGTCCTGCTGTCACCATAGTTACCCAGTGCCCAGTCAGCGACATGTAACGCCCCTGTCCATGCCTACTCGTCCAAGTGTCTGTGGTGAAATGCACCCTGTCACACACTGAGTTTCTCAAAGAAGTGGTGATGTTGTGTGCAACATGCTGGTGAAGCGCAGGCACACCTTTCTTTGCGAAGTAGTGCCGACTGGGCATCTGGTACTGGGGCACTGCGACGGACATAAGGTCTCGAAAATCCTCTGTGTCCACAAGGCGGAAAGGCAGCATTTCTGTAGCCAAGAGCTTGCAGATGGTGAAATTCAACCTCTTAGCTTTCTCATGGCTAGGAGGAAATGGTCTTTTACTTGTCCACATCTGAGGGACCGAGGGCTGGCTGTTGTGCGCAGACGGGGTTGAGTAGGGTGTCCCCGGACAACTGACGGTCTGTGAGGAAGATGCAGGCGCAAAACTTTGGTTGCCTTGATCCAAAGGCGGTGCTCTCGATGTCAGAGAGCGCTCAACACCAGCTGGTGTTTCCACTTCCAAATGAACTGATGATGACTTGCCAATCAGACTGGCTGTTGCGGGTAAAGAGGTGCCAGGTCTGAGTTTTAAAACAGGTCTGACTGCTGTCCCCCAAATCACAGAGGATGAAGAGGCCATGGTTACGAATGCCCAAGATGGGGCAGACGGTGGTTGGGCCGGCCCGCTAGGCCGCATTGTAGCACAGTGAGCTTGCCACTGCAACTTATGCTTCATATCCATGTGACGGTTCATGCATGAAGTACTCAAACTATGGATTTTTTGGCCTCTTCTTAGCTTTTGGTCACAAATGTTACAGATAACACGAGTTGGGTCATCCTTATCGATGTTAAAAATGCCCAGGCTATGCAAGGCTTAGAACCCATGTGACCTGAAGAGCCACCTTGACTTGTGGTCAGAGGCAGAGTTGTGGTTGAGGATGCAGTTGGTGACGTGCTTCCATGTACTACGTCTCTGTCCAGGAAGCGCACCCTTACCTCGTCGTCACTCGAATCCTCTTCTGCTGACCTCATCGACTGTCTGACTGTGGGTTGACAGTAAGTTGGATCTACAACCTCATCATCATCACCCTGTGTGTTCTCACCCCCGTCGTACTCAGAGCCAACCTCTTCCTGCCCTGACACAAAACTCAAGTTGTCGCTCACATCAGGTATTTGAGTCTCATCATCGTCTTCCTCATTGTCTCCACCAACAGGAGATACAGTTTGGGAACGAGGGTCTACATTATGCTTAGAATCTTCTTCATCTGGTCCTGGATCCGACTCATAAACATTCTGGGCATCAGTGCACATCATTTCCTCGTCTGTAATTTAGACACAAGAAAGCTCTGGAGCTGACCTCTGATTCCCAGGCTATAGTATGAGTAAACAGCTCTGCAGACTCAACCATCTGTTCTACCCCATACTCAGACGGGCAGCTGGAGACTTCTTGGGAGCTGTGAGGAAGCAAGTGCGATTGGGGTGACACTTCAGAGGACTGGATTTTTTGTGATGTTGAAGTTGAGGAGGAGGAGAGCCGACTTAAAGAAGCACTTGATATCTGTTGAAGCACCTGCTGTTTTTGTGCCTCATCTGGATTTTGTAGCGATGGGCGTGCCCGTAAGAAATGGATCGTACCACATTGTCCACTAAAAGAAGTAGACATCTTAGTTTGGCTGGAAGATGGTCTTTTTTCTGCAGATGTTACTGTTGCTTTAACCCCTTAACGACCGCCGATACGCCTTTTAACGGCGGTCATTAAGGGTACTTAAACCACAGCGCCGTTAATTAACGACGCTGTGGAATAGCGCCCCCCAGAGGCGCATTTTCTCCAGAGAACATGAATCGGGTCGGTTTTTACCGACACCGATGTTGTGATCGCCGTTATTAACCCTATAACGGCGACCGCAACAAAAAAAAAAAATGTTCCATTTAATTTCTCTGTCCTCTGATGTCATCGGACATCAGAGGACAGAGAAAAAGGGTCCCCGGGACTCCCATGTGGCCCCCGATCTCCTCCATGTGGCCCCCGTGCCCTTCTGCTTCCCCCGGTGCCGCCGCTGTGCTGGGGGGGATGGGCAATTTTCTCTGGGGTCTCGGCTACCGGGGGTAGCCGAGACCCCAGAGAACATGATTCGGGTCGGTAGTTGCCGACCCCGGTGTCGCGATCGCTGTTATACTAAGTATAACGACGACCGCAAAAAAAAAAGATTTCTCTCCCATCTGATGTGATCGCACATCAGAGGGGAGAAAATGAGGGTCCCCAGGTCCCCCGATCGCCCCCCCCTATACTTGCCGGTGTCCTCGGTCCTCCCGCAGGCCCCAGGATCCCGGCGTCTTCTTCCTGGAAAAAAAAAATGGCGGGCGCATAAGCAGTGCGCCCGCCGATCTGCTTGGCGGCAGATTAAAAATTTTTTCATTCATTCTCATAAAAGTGCATTTTGATCACTGTGATAAACTATCACAGTGATCAAAATAAAAAAAACAGTACATAACCCCCCTATTTATCACCCCCTTAGTTAGGGACATATAATAAAAAATAGAAATTATATTTATTTTCACTTTTCCGTTAGGGTTAGGGTTATAATTAGGGTTAGGGTTAGCATTAGGGTTAGGGTTAGCATTAGGGTTAGGGTTAGGCTGGGTTCATACTGCGTTATGGCAGTCCGTTAGACGGACTGCATTACACCGCGGTATAACGCGGTGTAACGCAGTCCGTTAACGCTGCCATTCACCCCCATTTGAGGGTGCATCGCGACGCATGCCGTAAAGCAGCATGCGTTCGCGACGTGCCATCATTCAGTGACGGAGCCTCGGACGCGGGCTGCAGCGTCTGGGCTCCGTCACCGCTAGCGCAGATGAATCATCTGCTGATTCATCGGCGCTAGCGGGTATAGCATAACGCGATCGTGTTATGCTATACCGTTACCAGCCCGTCAACGCTATGTGTTGAACGGGCTGGTAAAACGCAAAATGAACCTAGCCTTAGGGTTAGGGTTAGAATTAGGGTTAGGGTTACAATTAGGGTTAGGGTTAAAATTAGGGTTAGGGTTACAATTAGAGTTAGGGTTACAATTAAGGTTAGGGTTACAATTAGGGTTGGAATTAGGGTTGGGATTTAGGTTAGGATTAGGGTTGGGATTAGGGTTAGGGGTGTGTTGGGGTTAGGGTTGGAGCTAGAATTGAGGGGTTTCCACTATTTAGGCACATCAGGGGGTCTCCAAACACGATGTGGCGTTCAAAAAGTCAAATGGCGCTCCCTCCCTTCCGAGCCCTGCCGTGCGCCCAAACAGTGGTTTACCCCAACATATGGGGTATCAACGTACTCAGGACAAATTGCACACCAATTTTGGGGATCTAATTTCTCCTGTTACCCTTGGGAAAATAAAAAATAGCTGGCTAAAAAAAATGATTTTTGAGAAAAAAAATATTTTTTATTTCACAGCCCTGCGTTTATACATTTCTGTGAAACACTTGGGGTTCAAAGTGCTCACCACTAGTGTTGAGCGATAGTGCTCGATATCTAAAAATATCGTATTGAAATTGTATCGCCGATAGCACTAAATATCGTCGATATCCGATTTCGATACCGGAAGTCCAATGTAAGTCTATGGGAACAAAATATCGCAAATAAAAAAAACCTTTATTTCCTTGTAAACACTAAATATACACACATAGAATACATATATATATATATACATGTCATTGTGACATATATATATATATACATATATGTATAGTTTATACACTTCTACATAGTAAAATATCCTCTTATTCAATTGCCGGGTAAAGCCGGCTTCTGTGAAAAGACAGAAGCACCCGACATGAAATGACACTTGGTGTACATAGGGTTAACCATGTCTTTTCATGTCGTTTGCAATCTGATTTGCACAAACAATTACATCAGTCTATGTGTGCAAAATTTCACACCTGTAGGGGTTAATTAAAGGTGTAAATTCGTTGTAAAAAAATGGACTTTTTTGCTACGAATTTACACCTTTAATTAACCCCTACAGGTGTGAAATTTTGCACACTTACACTCATGTAATTGTTTGTGCAAATCAGATATCAAACTACATGAAAAGACATGGTTAACTGTATGTAAACCAAGTGTCATTTCATGTCGGGTTCTGCATTTTCACAAAAGCCGGCAATTGAATTAGCGGCTATTATACTATGTAGAAGTGTATGAACTATAAATATAAATATATATATATGTGTCACAAATTCAATGACATGTATATATATATATGAGGTGTAAAATTGCTGAAAAAAAATGCGTGGGCTCCCGCCCTATTTTCGCAACCAGACAGACAAAGCCAGTGAGTGGGGGCAGATTATAATAGCCCAGAGAGGGACCATTATTTTTGCCCCCCCCCGGCTACTAACATCTGCCCCCAGACACCCCAGAAAGGGCAAATCTCTAATTAGATTTGCCCTTTCTGGCACTTTGCCGTCTATTCCCATTGCCCTGTAGCGGTGGCGAATGGGTTAATAAGGGGTTAAAATGACCTTGCAATTGAAAGGTCACTTTAAGCCAGGTTAATAATTGAGAGCTGTCAATCAGACAACTATCAATTATTAATCCTATTGTATGAAAGAAAAATCAAACACACACACTTTAATAAAAAAGAAGTTTAATGAAATAATCACACAGTTTTTGACCATATTTTATTTACCTGCTAAAACCATTTCCTGTAATAAAAATAAAATAATAAAGCAAAATTATTCTTACCAATCCGATGTACAGTCAGGTCCCACGGTGTAATCCTTCAGAAAGGGTTAATGTTTACTGCAGGGACCGCAGCTAATGCTGCAGCCTCACAGTAAACCCCCAAATGAATGAGTTCCTCTCCTGGCTGACAGGAGAGGAAGTGGAAAGCTTAATTGATTGCTTTCCACTTTCACTTCAGGTCAGCCAGGGACACAATCAGTGACGTCAGAGGGAACTGGTTAACAAAAATAGGGGATCCCCTCGAAAGAAAATGGCGTGGGGTCCCCCCTATTTTTGTTAACCAGCCAGATGAAGCAGACCGCTGAGGCCTGGATTTTCAGGCTGTTAAGGAGCCAAGATCCATGGACCTTGCCAGCCTGATAATACCAGGCCACAGCAGTCTGCATATCTTGGCTGATTAACAAAAATAGGGGATCCCCTCGAAAAAAATTGGCGTGGGGTCCCCCCTATTTTTGTTAACCAGCCAGATGAAGCAGACCGCTGAGGCCTGGTTTTTCAGGCTGGTAAGGATCCAATATCCATGGACCTTGCAAGCCTGATAATACTAGGCCACAGCAGTCTGCTTAGCTTGGCTGGTTAACAAAAATAGGGGATCCCCTCGAAAAAAAAAACGGCGTAGGGGTCCCCCTATTTTTGTTAACCAGCCAAGTAAAATGCAGACTGCTGCGGCCTGGTATTAAAAGACTGTCAAGGCCCATGGATTTTGGCCCTCAACAGCCTGATAATACCAGGCTACAGCAGCCCCACATTTGGCGCATCAAAAGATGTGCCAATTGTGGCACTTTACCCGGCTCTTCCCACTTGCCCTGTAGCGGTGGCAAGCGGGGTAATAAGGGGTTAATGTCACCGTTGATTGCACGGTGACAATAAGCCCGGTTAATAATGGAGAGGCGTCAATAAGACACCGATCCATTATTAATCCCAAAGTTATTAAATGCATAAAAAAAAGACAAAGCAAGAAAAAAGTATTTTAATGAAATAAAAGAGACAACACAGTTTTCATTTCTTTTATTACACTCTCATTCCTGCGACGCCATCGATCTCCTGTAAAAAAAGAAAAAAAACAAACCAACAGTATACCACCTGTCCGACGCAGTCCATAGTAACGACAGTCCCACGACGATCCAGCTCTGCTACATCACAATGACAGGCAGAGCCTGTCATCGCGAAGCAGCACAGCTGATTACCTGCTTCCCCGGCGGTGACGTCATCGGACTGACTGCTTTACGGCCGGGATTACCCAGCAGTCACTGCAGTTATCGCGAGAAACTGCATGTGACCGCCGGGGAGAAGAGGATGGCGGCCATGAAGCAGTCCAGGACGTGACCGCCGGAGATCTTCTGCCAGGTAAGTGCCGCTGACTCCTGACAGACCCGACCGACGGACACTGACAGTGACAGACCCGACCGACGGACACAGACAGTGACAGTGACAAATCCGATTCCGGTATTCGATAAGAAGAAAATATCGAAACGAATTATCGAAAGGCCGATGGAGCTAATATCGGCCGATAGCCGATATTTGCATTATCGTATCGCTCAACACTACTCACCACACATCTAGATAAGTTCCTTAAGGGGACTAGTTTCCAAAATGGGGTCACTTGTGGGGGGTTTCCACTGTTTAGACACATCAGGGGTCTCCAAACACGACGTGGCGTTCAAAAAGTCAAATGGCGCTCCCTCCCTTCCGAGCCCTGCCGTGCGCCCAAACAGTGGTTTACCCCAACATATGGGGTATCAGTGTACTCAGGACAAATTGCACACCAATTTTAGGGTTCTAATTTCTCCTGTTACCCTTGGGAAAATAAAAAATAGCTGGCTAAAACAATCATTTTTGAGGAAAAAAATTATTTTTTATTTTCACGGCTCTGCGTTTATAAATTTCTGTGAAGCACTTGAGGGTTCAAAGTGCTCACCACACATCTAGATAAGCTCCTTGGGGGGTCTAGTTTCCAAAATGGTGTCACTTGCAGGGGGTTTCTACTGTTTAGGCACATCAAGGGCTCTGCAAACACAACATGACGCCCGCAGAACATTCCATCAAAGTCTGCATTACAAAATGGTGCTCCTTCCCTTCCAAGCACTCCCATTCGCCCAAACAGTGGTTTCACCCCACATATGGGGTATCAGCGTACTCAGGAAAAATTGAACAACAACTTTTGGGGTCCAATTTCTCCTGTTACCCTTGGGAAAATAAAAAAAATAGCGGGCTAAAGAATCATTTTTGAGGAAAAAAATTATTTTTTATTTTCACGGCTCTACGTTTATAAATTTCTGTGAAGCACTTGGGGGTTCAAAGTGCTCACCACACATCTAGATAAGTTCCTTAAGGGGTCTGGTTTCCAAAATGGTGTCATTTGTGGGGGGTTTCCACTGTTTAGGCGTATCAGGGGCTCTCCAAACGCGACATGGCGTCTAATTTCAATTCCAGCCAATTTTGGTTTGAAAAAGTCAAACGGCACTCCTTACCTATCAAGCCCTGTCGTGCGCCCAAACAGTGGTCCCCCCCACATATGGGGTATCAGCGTACTCAGGACAAATTGGACAACAACTTTTGTGGTCTAATTTCTCCTGTTATCCTTGGGAAAATAAAAAATTAGGGACTAAACGATCAGGTTTGTGGTAAAAATATGACTTTTTATTTTCATGCCCGGGAGTTATAAACTTCTGTGAAGCACTTGGGGTTCAAAGTGCTCACCACACATCTATATAAGTTCCTTAGGGGGTCTAGTTTCCAAAATGGTGTCACTTGTGGGGGGTTTCCACTGTTTAGACACATTAGGGCCTCTACAAACGCGACATGGCATCCAGTCAATTCTGCGTTGAAAAAGTCAAACGGCGCTCCTTCCCTTCCAAGCTGTGCCATGCACCCAAACAGTGGTTTACCCCCACATATGGGGTATCAGCATGCTCAGGACAAATTGCACAAAAACTTTTGGGGTCTTGTTACCCTTGGGAAAATAAAAATTGGGGTGAACAGATCGTTTTTGTGGAAAAAATATGATTTTTTATTTTCACGGTTCTATGTTATAAACTTCTGTGAAGCACTTGGAGGTTCAAAGTGCTCACCACACATCTAGATAAGTTCCTTAGGGGGTCTAGTTTCCAAAATGGGGTCACTTGTGGGGGGTTTCCACTGTTTAGACACATCAGGGCCTCTACAAACGCGACATGACATCCAGCCATTTCTGCGTTTAAAAGTCAAACGGCGCTCCTTCCCTTCCAAGCTCTGCCATGCACCCAAACAGTGGTTTACCCCCACATATGGGGTATCAGCATACTCAGGACAAATTGCACAAAAACTTTTGGGGTCTTGTTACCCTTGGGAAAATAAAAATTGGGGTGAAAATATTGTTTTTGTGGAAAAAATATGATTTTTTATTTTCACTGTTCTATGTTATAAACTTCTGTGAAGCACTTGGAGGTTCAAAGTGCTCACCACACATCTAGATAAGTTCCTTATGGGGTCTAGTTTCCAAAATGGGGTCACTTGTGATGGGTTTCCACTGTTTAGACACATCAGGACCTCTACAAACGCGACATGGCGTCCAGCCAATTCTGCGTTGAAAAAGTCAAATGTCGCTCCTTCCCTTGCGACCTCTGCCGTGCGCCCAAAAAGTGGTTTACCCCCACATATGGGGTATCGGCTTATTCAGGAGAAATTGCACAACAAATTTTGTGGTTCATTTTTTCTTTTAACAGTTGTGAAAATAAAAAAAATTGGTTCCGAAGTAAAGTTTTTGCAAAAAAAGTTAAATGTTATTTTTTTCCTTCCACATTGCTTCAGTTCCTGTGAAGCACGTAAAGGGTTAATAAACTTCTTGAATGTGGTTTTGAGCACCTTGAGGGGTGCAGTTTTTAGAATGGTGTCACTTTTGGGTATTTTCTATCATATAGACCCCTCAAAGTGACTTCAAATGCGATGTGGTCCCTAAAAAAAAAATGGTGTTGTAAAAATGAGAAATCGCTGGTCAACTTTTAACCCTTATAACTTCATAACAAAAAAAAATTTGTTCCCAAAATTGTGCTGATGTAAAGTAGACATGTGGGAAATGTTATTTATTAAGAAATTTGTGTGACATATCTCTCTAATTTTAGGGCATAAAAATTTAAAGTTTGAAAATTGTTAAATTTTCAAAATTTTCGCCATATTTCCATTTTTTTCATAAATAAACACAAGTCATATCAAAGAAATTTTACCACTAAAGGGAAGTACAATATGTCACGAAAAAATATTCTCAGAATCAGCTGGATTTGTTAAAGTGTTCCAGAGTTATAACCTCATAAAATGACAGTGGTCAGAATTGTAAAAATTACAAGAAGAAAAGGTAGCACACTGTAGCGCTATAACTTGCAAACACGAAATATGAAAAATATGAAAAATGAATTACATCATTACCTTAGAAATTTGAAAAATTGAGAAGTCTTAGCGCATAAGATGGCCAAATTTTGTGAGCCTGGCCATACCTTCTGCCTGAGCACTCCACCTGGTGGTCACAGGCCTTTTAATTACAGCAGGTTCATCACCCCTCCACAGAGATGTAGATTTTAGTCTGAAAAGAGGATTCATAGGTTCCCATGCAGACAGACTTTTCTAAAGCGAGGATAGGCATTAGTTAGGGACCTGATATACGAGAAGAGCCTTGACGTGGCTATCAGGCTCACATAATTTGGCCATCTTATGCGCCAAGACTTCTCAATTTTTCATATTTCTAAGGTAATGATGTAATTCATTTTTCATATTTTTCATATTTCGTGTTTGCAAGTTATAGCGCTACAGTGTGCTACCTTTTCTTCTTGTATGTATATGAGTTGGTGACTCTAGGTTTAGCACCTGTTCACACTGAATCTAAGTTTGGATGTGCCGGTCAGTTTTTTGATATGTATTCATTTACCTTCTGCCTGAGCACTCCACCTGGTGGTCACAGGCCTTTTAATTACAGCAGGTTCATCACCCCTCCACAGAGATGTAGATTTTAGTCTGAAAAGAGGATTCATAGGTTCCCATGCAGACAGACTTTTCTAAAGCGAGGATAGGCATTAGTTAGGGACCTGATATACGAGAAGAGCCTTGACGTGGCTATCAGGCTCACATAATTTGGCCATCTTATGCGCTAAGACTTCTCAATTTTTCATATTTCTAAGGTAATGATGTAATTCATTTTTCATATTTTTCATATTTCGTGTTTGCAAGTTATAGCGCTACAGTGTGCTACCTTTTCTTCTTGTATGTATATGAGTTGGTGACTCTAGGTTTAGCACCTGTTCACACTGAATCTAAGTTTGGATGTGCCGGTCAGTTTTTTGATATGTATTCATTTACCTTCTGCCTGAGCACTCCACCTGGTGGTCACAGGCCTTTTAATTACAGCAGGTTCATCACCCCTCCACAGAGATGTAGATTTTAGTCTGAAAAGAGGATTCATATGTTCCCATGCAGACAGACTTTTCTAAAGCGAGGATAGGAATTAGTTAGGGACCTGATATACGAGAAGAGCCTTGACGTGGCTATCAGGCTCACATAATTTGGCCATCTTATGCGCTAAGACTTCTCAATTTTTCATATTTCTAAGGTAATGATGTAATTCATTTTTCATATTTTTCATATTTCGTGTTTGCAAGTTATAGCGCTACAGTGTGCTACCTTTTCTTCTTGTATGTATATGAGTTGGTGACTCTAGGTTTAGCACCTGTTCACACTGAATCTAAGTTTGGATGTGCCGGTCAGTTTTTTGATATGTATTCATTTACCTACTGCCTGAGCACTCCACCTGGTGGTCACAGGCCTTTTAATTACAGCAGGTTCATCACCCCTCCACAGAGATGTAGATTTTAGTCTGAAAAGAGGATTCATAGGTTCCCATGCAGACAGACTTTTCTAAAGCGAGGATAGGCATTAGTTAGGGACCTGATATACAAGAAGAGCCTTGACGTGGCTATCAGGCTCACATAATTTGGCCATCTTATGCACTAAGACTTCTCAATTTTTCATATTTCTAAGGTAATGATGTAATTCATTTTTCATATTTTTCATATTTTGTGTTTGCAAGTTATAGCGCTACAGTGTGCTACCTTTTCTTCTTGTATGTATATGAGTTGGTGACTCTAGGTTTAGCACCTGTTCACACTGAATCTAAGTTTGGATGTGCCGGTCAGTTTTTTGATATGTATTCATTTACCTTCTGCCTGAGCACTCCACCTGGTGGTCACAGGCCTTTTAATTACAGCAGGTTCATCACCCCTCCACAGAGATGTAGATTTTAGTCTGAAAAGAGGATTCATAGGTTCCCATGCAGACAGACTTTTCTAAAGCGAGGATAGGCATTAGTTAGGGACCTGATATACGAGAAGAGCCTTGACGTGGCTATCAGGCTCACATAATTTGGCCATCTTATGCACTAAGACTTCTCAATTTTTCATATTTCTAAGGTAATGATGTAATTCATTTTTCATATTTTTCATATTTCGTGTTTGCAAGTTATAGCGCTACAGTGTGCTACCTTTTCTTCTTGTATGTATATGAGTTGGTGACTCTAGGTTTAGCACCTGTTCACACAGAATCTAAGTTTGGATGTGCCGGTCAGTTTTTTGATAAGAATTGTAAAAATTGGCCCTGTCATTAAGCTGCAAAATGGCTCTGTCACTAAGGGGTTAAAGGGAATCTGTCACCCAAAATTGCCATATCAGATAAAGATATGGCTGAATAGTGCGTCCCATAACAAAGCTAACGGTAGGTTTCATATATCCTGATACCCCATTTTCATATCAAAATACCTTTGTAAAGTTGATATAGGAAAGATGTGTATCTTCGTACCGTGTTAGCCAGTAGATAGAAAAATATTTAGACTTGAGAGTCCTCAGTGGTTGATACCTTTTAATGGCTAACTGAAAAGATGGTAACAAATTGCAAGCTTTCGAGACTACTCAGGTCTCTTCATCAGGCATAGACTAATACAACATCTGAAGAATCACATATTTATACACAAAATAGCACAGAAAAAATGCAATAGGTAGGACAAGTGACATGAAGCAGAACTGTCATTATGGCAGAGGGATTAACATAAATATGACTAGTTCATAGATAAGGAGTGAAGGTTTTATTACCCTCTGATTGGGGTCTGGTATTGTGTTGTGATGACCCTAAAAGGTCAGGGAGGCAGATTCCTTAATTGTTGTAGAACGACATAAAACTCTGGGATATATTCATCCCAGCACTAAGAGTGTCAAAGGTCATCATAAGTTTATATTCCCAGACTTTTCTATCCTTCTCAGATTTGAAGTTAGATTTTAATACAAGTAATTCCATATCTGTCATGCTATGACCGGGCATACAAAAGTGTTTGGCCACAGGTAAATCCATTCTTTTTTCTCTTATCGTGTGGCGATGAGAATTCATCCTTGTTCTCAGTTTTTGCCCGGTCTCCCCCACATACAGACCCCCAGTTGGACATTTAGTACATATAATTAGGTACACCACATTAGATGTGATGCAGCTGAAAGTACCTGGTATCTTGTAGTCCTGATGGGAGTTGGGGATCTTTATCCTGTCCGTGGTCATTATAGATGTACAGGTCTTGCATTTCTTTTGTCTGCAAGGAAAGGTTCCTGCAGCTGTTGGGGAGGACAGGGAGCTTCTGACAATGATGCTTCTTAGATTTGGGGGCTGCCTAAAACATAGTAGTGGGGGGTCTGGAAATATGGATTGTAATCGGGCATCTTTTTGTAGTAAAGGTTGTAGTTTCCGTGCAGCTCCCCTTAGCATCTCCAGACTTGGATTGTAGGTGACCACTAGAGGCACCCGGTTATTTTCTTCTTTAGCTTTGTAATGTAGCAGGTGATTCCTTGATATTCTGGTGGCTCTTGTAATTTGGTTTTCAATTGTTCTTGGATGGTAGCCCTGGTTCAAAAAAGTCTTTCTGAGGCGACCAAGGTGTTCATCTCTATCCATGGGGTTGGAACATATACGGTTGTATCTGATGGCTTGGCTGTAGACAATAGAGTTTTTTATGTGTTTAGGATGGAAACTGTCCCATTTAAGATATGTTGGACGGTCGATTGGCTTCTGATACAGGGATGTCTCTATTTCATTGTTCTTTAGCTTAATGGTGGTGTCTAAAAAGTTAATTTCAGTGCTGGAGTAGTTAAGTGTTAAGTTGATGGTGGGATGAAATTGATTGAACTGTTCATGGAACGTCTTTAGCTGTTGTTCAGACTCCGTCCAGATGATTAAAATGTCATCAATGTAGCGGTAGTAGGCCCGAGGCCTGATGGGGCAGGAGGACAAAAATTCGCTTTCAAGCTTGGCCATGAAAAGATTTGCATACTGTGGAGCCATTTTACTTCCCATAGCTGTGCCAGTCTCCTGAAGATAAATCTTGTTGTCAAATTCGAAGTAATTGTGGGTGAGGATGAATTTTGTGAGTTTCACCACAGAATCAGCATCATTCCCGGTGTTTCCCATGAAGACTTTGCAGGCATTTAATCCATCCTGGTGTGGGATATTAGAGTACAAAGATTCCACATCCATGGTGGCCAGGATGGTTCCTTCTGGTAGAGAACCTATTGCTGCTAGTTTATTCAGTAGGTCAGTTGTGTCCTGAATGTAGCTGGGTGTATCCTTTACCAGGGGTTTAAGAACACCCTCTACCCATCCAGATACTTGCTCAGTAAGGGTGTCCACACATGAAATAATCGGCCTCCCTGGATTTCCGGCTTTGTGGATTTTGGGAAGCATGTAGAATGTCCCTGTTCTTGGACTTTCTGGTATCAGGTCATCAGCTCTTATGGATTTGTCAGACAGACAAGATACCAACTTGCTTAGTTCCTTGTAATAGTCCTGTGTAGGGTCCGACTCCAGTTTTCTGTAGTAGCGTGTGTCCGTAAGTTGTCTGTTTGCTTCCTTCATATAGTCTGATGTGTTCATCATGACTATTGCACCTCCCTTGTCAGCAGGTTTAATGATGATTTCTTTGTTGGTTTTCAGAGACTGTATGGCCTTTCTCTCCTGGGCACTGATGTTGGAGGCTTGTCTCTTGTTGGTGGCTATGATGGTGGATTTTATCAAATGTCTGAATGAGTCTATATATTTATCCAAATGAGGGTTACGTCCAGGTGGAGGTGTCCAGTCTGACCTCTTCTTGGTTATTGGGATCCCTCTTCCTTCAGTCCGAGTGTTATCTGAATCTTCTGTATCATTGAAGTATTCCCTCAGGCGCAGTCTCCTGAAAAAATGTTCCATATCACTGCAGAGTTCGGTTTTATCCAGGGCCTTAGTAGGACAAAATGAGAGTCCTCTAGAAAGCACGGCAAGCTCCACTTTGCTGGGTTTGTAATCTGAGAGATTGATGACACAGTTAGATGCTTTTGTGTCTGGAATGGAGTGGTTGTCAGAGTTGTCAGGTTTTGGTTTTGTTTTGTATCTGTTTGTATAGAGTCCGGAATGGAGGCGCAATCTGTGTAGTTTCTTTTCCTTGTTTTGAATCAGAAAGGTCCGTAGTTTGTTGTAGTATTGTTGTAATTTTTGCTCTGTGCTTTCTGTAAGTGTTTTCCTCAGAGTTTCCAATTGTCCTTGGACTTTACTCCTTATGCTGTAGCAGACATGCAAAAGATGGTTCCTTAGTCTTTCAGAAGTCCTGTGACAAAGGTTTTGTGCATAATGGGTATTGTAGGTGTGAAGAATTGGGTTTGTAATCCAGAGTCCTTTGGGAATTAGATTCTCCTTTTTGCATTTAGATAAGAAAAAAATGTCGCTGTCCATTTGTGCACGTTTCTTCAGAAGTGGTGTCAGTTCCATAAAGATGCGGTACATTCTGGTATCCTCCATTTTGATATAGGAAAGATGTGTATCTTCGTACCGTGTTAGCCAGTAGATAGAAAAATATTTAGACTTGAGAGTCCTCAGTGGTTGATACCTTTTAATGGCTAACTGAAAAGATGGTAACAAATTGCAAGCTTTCGAGACTACTCAGGTCTCTTCAT
Source organism: Oophaga sylvatica (assembly GCA_033576555.1). Lineage (NCBI taxonomy): Eukaryota > Metazoa > Chordata > Amphibia > Anura > Dendrobatidae > Oophaga > Oophaga sylvatica. The sequence continues at coordinate 11,522 of JARQOD010004267.1, read as the reverse complement.
CAGGCATAGACTAATACAACATCTGAAGAATCACATATTTATACACAAAATAGCACAGAAAAAATGCAATAGGTAGGACAAGTGACATGAAGCAGAACTGTCATTATGGCAGAGGGATTAACATAAATATGACTAGTTCATAGATAAGGAGTGAAGGTTTTATTACCCTCTGATTGGGGTCTGGTATTGTGTTGTGATGACCCTAAAAGGTCAGGGAGGCAGATTCCTTAATTGTTGTAGAACGACATAAAACTCTGGGATATATTCATCCCAGCACTAAGAGTGTCAAAGGTCATCATAAGTTTATATTCCCAGACTTTTCTATCCTTCTCAGATTTGAAGTTAGATTTTAATACAAGTAATTCCATATCTGTCATGCTATGACCGGGCATACAAAAGTGTTTGGCCACAGGTAAATCCATTCTTTTTTCTCTTATCGTGTGGCGATGAGAATTCATCCTTGTTCTCAGTTTTTGCCCGGTCTCCCCCACATACAGACCCCCAGTTGGACATTTAGTACATATAATTAGGTACACCACATTAGATGTGATGCAGCTGAAAGTACCTGGTATCTTGTAGTCCTGATGGGAGTTGGGGATCTTTATCCTGTCCGTGGTCATTATAGATGTACAGGTCTTGCATTTCTTTTGTCTGCAAGGAAAGGTTCCTGCAGCTGTTGGGGAGGACAGGGAGCTTCTGACAATGATGCTTCTTAGATTTGGGGGCTGCCTAAAACATAGTAGTGGGGGGTCTGGAAATATGGATTGTAATCGGGCATCTTTTTGTAGTAAAGGTTGTAGTTTCCGTGCAGCTCCCCTTAGCATCTCCAGACTTGGATTGTAGGTGACCACTAGAGGCACCCGGTTATTTTCTTCTTTAGCTTTGTAATGTAGCAGGTGATTCCTTGATATTCTGGTGGCTCTTGTAATTTGGTTTTCAATTGTTCTTGGATGGTAGCCCTGGTTCAAAAAAGTCTTTCTGAGGCGACCAAGGTGTTCATCTCTATCCATGGGGTTGGAACATATACGGTTGTATCTGATGGCTTGGCTGTAGACAATAGAGTTTTTTATGTGTTTAGGATGGAAACTGTCCCATTTAAGATATGTTGGACGGTCGATTGGCTTCTGATACAGGGATGTCTCTATTTCATTGTTCTTTAGCTTAATGGTGGTGTCTAAAAAGTTAATTTCAGTGCTGGAGTAGTTAAGTGTTAAGTTGATGGTGGGATGAAATTGATTGAACTGTTCATGGAACGTCTTTAGCTGTTGTTCAGACTCCGTCCAGATGATTAAAATGTCATCAATGTAGCGGTAGTAGGCCCGAGGCCTGATGGGGCAGGAGGACAAAAATTCGCTTTCAAGCTTGGCCATGAAAAGATTTGCATACTGTGGAGCCATTTTACTTCCCATAGCTGTGCCAGTCTCCTGAAGATAAATCTTGTTGTCAAATTCGAAGTAATTGTGGGTGAGGATGAATTTTGTGAGTTTCACCACAGAATCAGCATCATTCCCGGTGTTTCCCATGAAGACTTTGCAGGCATTTAATCCATCCTGGTGTGGGATATTAGAGTACAAAGATTCCACATCCATGGTGGCCAGGATGGTTCCTTCTGGTAGAGAACCTATTGCTGCTAGTTTATTCAGTAGGTCAGTTGTGTCCTGAATGTAGCTGGGTGTATCCTTTACCAGGGGTTTAAGAACACCCTCTACCCATCCAGATACTTGCTCAGTAAGGGTGTCCACACATGAAATAATCGGCCTCCCTGGATTTCCGGCTTTGTGGATTTTGGGAAGCATGTAGAATGTCCCTGTTCTTGGACTTTCTGGTATCAGGTCATCAGCTCTTATGGATTTGTCAGACAGACAAGATACCAACTTGCTTAGTTCCTTGTAATAGTCCTGTGTAGGGTCCGACTCCAGTTTTCTGTAGTAGCGTGTGTCCGTAAGTTGTCTGTTTGCTTCCTTCATATAGTCTGATGTGTTCATCATGACTATTGCACCTCCCTTGTCAGCAGGTTTAATGATGATTTCTTTGTTGGTTTTCAGAGACTGTATGGCCTTTCTCTCCTGGGCACTGATGTTGGAGGCTTGTCTCTTGTTGGTGGCTATGATGGTGGATTTTATCAAATGTCTGAATGAGTCTATATATTTATCCAAATGAGGGTTACGTCCAGGTGGAGGTGTCCAGTCTGACCTCTTCTTGGTTATTGGGATCCCTCTTCCTTCAGTCCGAGTGTTATCTGAATCTTCTGTATCATTGAAGTATTCCCTCAGGCGCAGTCTCCTGAAAAAATGTTCCATATCACTGCAGAGTTCGGTTTTATCCAGGGCCTTAGTAGGACAAAATGAGAGTCCTCTAGAAAGCACGGCAAGCTCCACTTTGCTGGGTTTGTAATCTGAGAGATTGATGACACAGTTAGATGCTTTTGTGTCTGGAATGGAGTGGTTGTCAGAGTTGTCAGGTTTTGGTTTTGTTTTGTATCTGTTTGTATAGAGTCCGGAATGGAGGCGCAATCTGTGTAGTTTCTTTTCCTTGTTTTGAATCAGAAAGGTCCGTAGTTTGTTGTAGTATTGTTGTAATTTTTGCTCTGTGCTTTCTGTAAGTGTTTTCCTCAGAGTTTCCAATTGTCCTTGGACTTTACTCCTTATGCTGTAGCAGACATGCAAAAGATGGTTCCTTAGTCTTTCAGAAGTCCTGTGACAAAGGTTTTGTGCATAATGGGTATTGTAGGTGTGAAGAATTGGGTTTGTAATCCAGAGTCCTTTGGGAATTAGATTCTCCTTTTTGCATTTAGATAAGAAAAAAATGTCGCTGTCCATTTGTGCACGTTTCTTCAGAAGTGGTGTCAGTTCCATAAAGATGCGGTACATTCTGGTATCCTCCATTTTGATATAGGAAAGATGTGTATCTTCGTACCGTGTTAGCCAGTAGATAGAAAAATATTTAGACTTGAGAGTCCTCAGTGGTTGATACCTTTTAATGGCTAACTGAAAAGATGGTAACAAATTGCAAGCTTTCGAGACTACTCAGGTCTCTTCATCAGGCATAGACTAATACAACATCTGAAGAATCACATATTTATACACAAAATAGCACAGAAAAAATGCAATAGTTAGGACAAGTGACATGAAGCAGAACTGTCATTATGGCAGAGGGATTAACATAAATATGACTAGTTCATAGATAAGGAGTGAAGGTTTTATTACCCTCTGATTGGGGTCTGGTATTGTGTTGTGATGACCCTAAAAGGTCAGGGAGGCAGATTCCTTAATTGTTGTAGAACGACATAAAACTCTGGGATATATTCATCCCAGCACTAAGAGTGTCAAAGGTCATCATAAGTTTATATTCCCAGACTTTTCTATCCTTCTCAGATTTGAAGTTAGATTTTAATACAAGTAATTCCATATCTGTCATGCTATGACCGGGCATACAAAAGTGTTTGGCCACAGGTAAATCCATTCTTTTTTCTCTTATCGTGTGGCGATGAGAATTCATCCTTGTTCTCAGTTTTTGCCCGGTCTCCCCCACATACAGACCCCCAGTTGGACATTTAGTACATATAATTAGGTACACCACATTAGATGTGATGCAGCTGAAAGTACCTGGTATCTTGTAGTCCTGATGGGAGTTGGGGATCTTTATCCTGTCCGTGGTCATTATAGATGTACAGGTCTTGCATTTCTTTTGTCTGCAAGGAAAGGTTCCTGCAGCTGTTGGGGAGGACAGGGAGCTTCTGACAATGATGCTTCTTAGATTTGGGGGCTGCCTAAAACATAGTAGTGGGGGGTCTGGAAATATGGATTGTAATCGGGCATCTTTTTGTAGTAAAGGTTGTAGTTTCCGTGCAGCTCCCCTTAGCATCTCCAGACTTGGATTGTAGGTGACCACTAGAGGCACCCGGTTATTTTCTTCTTTAGCTTTGTAATGTAGCAGGTGATTCCTTGATATTCTGGTGGCTCTTGTAATTTGGTTTTCAATTGTTCTTGGATGGTAGCCCTGGTTCAAAAAAGTCTTTCTGAGGCGACCAAGGTGTTCATCTCTATCCATGGGGTTGGAACATATACGGTTGTATCTGATGGCTTGGCTGTAGACAATAGAGTTTTTTATGTGTTTAGGATGGAAACTGTCCCATTTAAGATATGTTGGACGGTCGATTGGCTTCTGATACAGGGATGTCTCTATTTCATTGTTCTTTAGCTTAATGGTGGTGTCTAAAAAGTTAATTTCAGTGCTGGAGTAGTTAAGTGTTAAGTTGATGGTGGGATGAAATTGATTGAACTGTTCATGGAACGTCTTTAGCTGTTGTTCAGACTCCGTCCAGATGATTAAAATGTCATCAATGTAGCGGTAGTAGGCCCGAGGCCTGATGGGGCAGGAGGACAAAAATTCGCTTTCAAGCTTGGCCATGAAAAGATTTGCATACTGTGGAGCCATTTTACTTCCCATAGCTGTGCCAGTCTCCTGAAGATAAATCTTGTTGTCAAATTCGAAGTAATTGTGGGTGAGGATGAATTTTGTGAGTTTCACCACAGAATCAGCATCATTCCCGGTGTTTCCCATGAAGACTTTGCAGGCATTTAATCCATCCTGGTGTGGGATATTAGAGTACAAAGATTCCACATCCATGGTGGCCAGGATGGTTCCTTCTGGTAGAGAACCTATTGCTGCTAGTTTATTCAGTAGGTCAGTTGTGTCCTGAATGTAGCTGGGTGTATCCTTTACCAGGGGTTTAAGAACACCCTCTACCCATCCAGATACTTGCTCAGTAAGGGTGTCCACACATGAAATAATCGGCCTCCCTGGATTTCCGGCTTTGTGGATTTTGGGAAGCATGTAGAATGTCCCTGTTCTTGGACTTTCTGGTATCAGGTCATCAGCTCTTATGGATTTGTCAGACAGACAAGATACCAACTTGCTTAGTTCCTTGTAATAGTCCTGTGTAGGGTCCGACTCCAGTTTTCTGTAGTAGCGTGTGTCCGTAAGTTGTCTGTTTGCTTCCTTCATATAGTCTGATGTGTTCATCATGACTATTGCACCTCCCTTGTCAGCAGGTTTAATGATGATTTCTTTGTTGGTTTTCAGAGACTGTATGGCCTTTCTCTCCTGGGCACTGATGTTGGAGGCTTGTCTTCTCTTAAACCTGCTGACAAGGGAGGTGCAATAGTCATGATGAACACATCAGACTATATGAAGGAAGCAAACAGACAACTTACGGACACACGCTACTACAGAAAACTGGAGTCGGACCCTACACAGGACTATTACAAGGAACTAAGCAAGTTGGTATCTTGTCTGTCTGACAAATCCATAAGAGCTGATGACCTGATACCAGAAAGTCCAAGAACAGGGACATTCTACATGCTTCCCAAAATCCACAAAGCCGGAAATCCAGGGAGGCCGATTATTTCATGTGTGGACACCCTTACTGAGCAAGTATCTGGATGGGTAGAGGGTGTTCTTAAACCCCTGGTAAAGGATACACCCAGCTACATTCAGGACACAACTGACCTACTGAATAAACTAGCAGCAATAGGTTCTCTACCAGAAGGAACCATCCTGGCCACCATGGATGTGGAATCTTTGTACTCTAATATCCCACACCAGGATGGATTAAATGCCTGCAAAGTCTTCATGGGAAACACCGGGAATGATGCTGATTCTGTGGTGAAACTCACAAAATTCATCCTCACCCACAATTACTTCGAATTTGACAACAAGATTTATCTTCAGGAGACTGGCACAGCTATGGGAAGTAAAATGGCTCCACAGTATGCAAATCTTTTCATGGCCAAGCTTGAAAGCGAATTTTTGTCCTCCTGCCCCATCAGGCCTCGGGCCTACTACCGCTACATTGATGACATTTTAATCATCTGGACGGAGTCTGAACAACAGCTAAAGACGTTCCATGAACAGTTCAATCAATTTCATCCCACCATCAACTTAACACTTAACTACTCCAGCACTGAAATTAACTTTTTAGACACCACCATTAAGCTAAAGAACAATGAAATAGAGACATCCCTGTATCAGAAGCCAATCGACCGTCCAACATATCTTAAATGGGACAGTTTCCATCCTAAACACATAAAAAACTCTATTGTCTACAGCCAAGCCATCAGATACAACCGTATATGTTCCAACCCCATGGATAGAGATGAACACCTTGGTCGCCTCAGAAAGACTTTTTTGAACCAGGGCTACCATCCAAGAACAATTGAAAACCAAATTACAAGAGCCACCAGAATATCAAGGAATCACCTGCTACATTACAAAGCTAAAGAAGAAAATAACCGGGTGCCTCTAGTGGTCACCTACAATCCAAGTCTGGAGATGCTAAGGGGAGCTGCACGGAAACTACAACCTTTACTACAAAAAGATGCCCGATTACAATCCATATTTCCAGACCCCCCACTACTATGTTTTAGGCAGCCCCCAAATCTAAGAAGCATCATTGTCAGAAGCTCCCTGTCCTCCCCAACAGCTGCAGGAACCTTTCCTTGCAGACAAAAGAAATGCAAGACCTGTACATCTATAATGACCACGGACAGGATAAAGATCCCCAACTCCCATCAGGACTACAAGATACCAGGTACTTTCAGCTGCATCACATCTAATGTGGTGTACCTAATTATATGTACTAAATGTCCAACTGGGGGTCTGTATGTGGGGGAGACCGGGCAAAAACTGAGAACAAGGATGAATTCTCATCGCCACACGATAAGAGAAAAAAGAATGGATTTACCTGTGGCCAAACACTTTTGTATGCCCGGTCATAGCATGACAGATATGGAATTACTTGTATTAAAATCTAACTTCAAATCTGAGAAGGATAGAAAAGTCTGGGAATATAAACTTATGATGACCTTTGACACTCTTAGTGCTGGGATGAATATATCCCAGAGTTTTATGTCGTTCTACAACAATTAAGGAATCTGCCTCCCTGACCTTTTAGGGTCATCACAACACAATACCAGACCCCAATCAGAGGGTAATAAAACCTTCACTCCTTATCTATGAACTAGTCATATTTATGTTAATCCCTCTGCCATAATGACAGTTCTGCTTCATGTCACTTGTCCTACCTATTGCATTTTTTCTGTGCTATTTTGTGTATAAATATGTGATTCTTCAGATGTTGTATTAGTCTATGCCTGATGAAGAGACCTGAGTAGTCTCGAAAGCTTGCAATTTGTTACCATCTTTTCAGTTAGCCATTAAAAGGTATCAACCACTGAGGACTCTCAAGTCTAAATATTTTTGTAAAGTTGGTTATTTTCGGTGTCAATCACTGCAGTCAGGTCAGGAGGGCGGCGGTTTAAATGACCTCCCCCCCCCGCTCCTCGTCATTAGTTGCGTATCGCCGTCGGAAGTCGTCCAAGGCAAGCAGTCATTTCCGGGGCAAGGAAAGAGTAGCGCATGCGTTGTACTGATTTTATGCTTTACCCACTGTTGGGCAAAGCACACTGCGCATGCGCCGTGCTGGATTTTGAACTGCGCAATTGCGGGAAGCCGAACGCCATCTGTGGGATTCACAGACGGCGATACGCAACTGATGACAAGGAGCGGGGGGGAGTACATGAAAACTGCTGCCCTCCTGACCTGACTGCAGTGATTGACACTGAAAATAACCAAGTTTACAAAGGTATTTTGATATGAAAACGGGGGTATCAGGATATATGATACCTACCATTAGCTTTTTTTACGAGACGCACTATTCAACCATATCTTTATCTGATATGGCAATTTTGGGGTGACAGATTCCCTTTAACACCTACCCCATGGACACAACCTTTTTTTCCCTTCCCAACACGCCTAGTCCCTTTTGCACCAGCAGCAGTCCTTTTGCCACTCATTTTGGTGGTTACCAAATTGACAACTCTGGAGTTGTTTGCACAAAAAACGATGGATGGAAACCGAGCAGAGCTGAGTGGCCAATTTGTGGTACTAGCCCAAAAGGATTGGCTTGGTTAGAAGCAGTAAAACAATTTTATTACATACACAGGTGGTGGAGCTTTGTAGAGATAGCCTAATACAATGAGTAGCACACACTGCTACTATGTCCACAATTATTTTAGAGTCAAGATGCAGCTAAAAATTGGTAGTTATTTCAACGCTGGTGGAGTTTTGTAGAGATGGCCTAATACAATGAGTAGCACACACTGCTACTATGCCCACAATGATATTACAGGCACGATGTAGCAAAAAATTAGGAGTTATTTGAACGCTGGTGGAGCTTTGTATAGATGGCCTAATACAATGAGTACCACAGACTGCTACTTTGCCCACAATTATATTACAGGCACGATGCAGCAAAAAATTAGGAGTTATTTGAATGCTGGTGGAGCTGGCAAAAAGTGATAGGAACTGATGTAACCTAGCCCTCAAAAGGGCTGCAATTACAAATAGTCACTACTCCCTAAACCTTCCTGTGTATTTCACAGCTATTTCGCTTGCAATTCGCAGTTGCATACACAATATAGCGCTAACAGCAGCAGTGCCGTCTAACACTGAGCTGCTGCAGTGATAAAATGGTGGCGAAGAGGGAAATGGCTGGGTCTTATAGGGCAAGGACATGTGACATACACAGCCAATGACACATGCCCTTGCTTGAGTAAAAAAAAAGCACTTCGCTCCGTGTGTGCGCTGCTGATAGGCTGACAGAGTGCACCGCCCACTGGAAATGCGGGAAAGAGAAAAAAAAATGGAGATCTTCATTATCTCTGCAGAGATCCATCCCATGCCCCTCCCCCCGCCCCACTGTACATTCAAACTGTGTATTAACAGTGATTCTCAGCATTACTGTGAATAAATCCAGTGATGATTTAGGTGAACGAACAGTTATCGAACATAACCTCGAACAGCCGGATTTTTTCAAAATCATTCGGATTCGCCGAACGACTCGAACACCGCCCAAAACAGCTCGAATTTGAGATTGGCGAACAGTTCGCTTCGAACACTGCTCATCTCTACCCAAGACATGAGAATGGGCCAGATCTAACACCCTACACCTATAGGGTCCTGGTACTAACAGTTGCTCTATTACCTACCCCTGCAGTTTAGCAGCATGGAATAGCAAGTTCTCATTTATAGCTTAGTATGGAATCCTGATGTCGGCCACTGGCTCTTGAGCATTCCCATTTAGAACTTTAACATTATCAAATGCCACTTTTAAAGGTAAGGTTCTCCATTTGAGTAGTCCCAAAATTCCCCCAGATACTGCCATCTCAAGAATATCGGCCTGATGGGTCTCCATTTCATCCTTGTCGCCAGCAAGGACGCACAGGGGGAACTCATCTGCCTCCAACTCTGATGCCTTTTAATGGCTAACTGAAAAGATGGTAACAAATTGCAAGCTTTCAAGACTACTCAGGTCTCTTCGTTAGCCATTAAAAGGTATCAACCACTGAGGACTCTCAAGTCTAAATATTTTTCTATCTACTGGCTAATACGGTACGAAGATACACATCTTTCCTATATCCAACTCTGATGGGAATTCTTCATGGTCGAACTGGCTCTTATCTAAGTAACTTGATACTCCTTTTCAAAATAAGTCCCAGAGTAAGCTAAAATCCCACCCTAATATAATCAGATGTATCAGGTCTTGGAAACCCCAACCTCAAGGGACTCAGTGCCACAGTTCATTTCTATGGTTAGTCGAGCGACAGGGTAGTCCTTAGCGTCCCCGTGAATACAGCAGATGCCCACAATCCTTCCAGAGATAAACTCCATTAATCTTCACGGGACATGTCTGTGGCCTCTTCCCATGTTGATAGTCCATAGTGCTGGCCAGATAAGCGTAAAGTGAACCATGCCAACCTAGTCAGTCCATAAGTTCAGGGGACATGAGACAACGAGTAGCTACCTGCTTCGGACCCTGACACCTCCAGCAAATTAAGTCCTTAACCTTTACCCTCGCCAACCCCTAAGTGGGCTCTTGGAACATTGGACATCCCCCATTCGTGGCTCTAGTACACCTTTTTTGAGTGTCAGTCTCCTTTTGGCTACCCCAGTCAATGGTACCTGTTTTTATAATGACTTCTCGACCACCTGGCACCTTTCCACTAGGCCCACCTATTCGTCCGCATTTCAAGTATCTTCCTGTGCAACCCAGGTCTAGCAAGTTCATGAGAAAACCTGTCCATTACCAAAACACTCAACCATCTGTGCTGGGGTGGAGGACTCTGGATGCAACCACTTCTGAAGCTGGAGAAAGTCAAACATTTGGGAGTGAGGGGGTTTGTCGCCAAAATACACCCAGTATTGGACCCATTGTGCCCTGACAGACAAAGTCACTCCCAAGTGTGCCAATATTTCTGTCTGTAGTTTGGCATATTCCATTGCATCCTGTAAGGCAAGGTCATAATAAGCCTTTTGGGGCTCGCCAGTTTAATATGGCACCAGCACCTCTGCCCACTGCTCCAGCAGCAGCTTCCCGGCTCTGCAACCATTGTTGTTGGTGCTATTGCAGCTGGCTTTGGATCAGGTGCTTGATTAGCTCCTCCATTTGCCTGACTGTTGTTCCATCCTTATAGCTGCCTTCACCCAGGACATGCAGTTTGTCCACAGCCATCAAACTTGCTTTCTGGGAATCTTATCTGCTCAGTCTTCATAAACCAGTGCAAACAAAATAGATAGACATATTCAGTCTTCTTGACATAAATAAAAAGATAACACTTACTATGTTCCTTGTAACTGTGAGGATCCGCCTGGAATGAATGTTTCAGCTCGGTTTACCAAGAGCACAGACCTGGAGGTCAGATCCTACAGAGTACACAGAACATTGAATGAGCACGAAGGCTCCACATTTAGCTTCTGGACCATCCACTGTGCTAGAGATATGGTAAACAGCCACCCACTATTCAAATGTTCACAAAAACCTTCCTTAAACATGGCCTATTAACCCCTCTCCGCACTAAGTATGCTGGAGCATTTTTCCAAGTTAATCATCATTGAGCAATCTGGTTCCATAAAACCTCAGCAGTGCCACAGGCTGATCGCCTCCATACCACTCTGCGTTGATGCAGCAACTGAGGTAAAAGGAGCCCTGACCAAGTATTGAGTGCATTTACTGAACATACATTTCAGTAGGCTAACATTTCGATTTTAAAATAATTTGTCAAGCTGGTATTATAAAGTATTCTAATTTATTGAGATAATGACTTTTGGGTTTTCTTTGGCTGTAAGCCATAATCATCAACATTAACAGAAATAAACACTTGAAATAGATCACTCTGTTTGTAATGACTCTATATACGGTAATATACGAATTTCACTTTTTGTATTGAAGAACTGAAATAAATTAACTTTTTGATGATATTCTAATTTTGTGAGAAGCACCATTATTTTTGATTGAATAGACTAAGTTGTTTTTTTCTGAAAATATTGTGTAAGGTGCAAAAGGTTCAGTTGACCTTTTATGCATATGTATTTATGTTCCTATGTCACTTCTATTTGCATTCTGTTTCTCGCTACCTTTTTCGTCCCATTTTTCTTGTTACATATACTATTTCTCTGTATAT
>JARQOD010004266.1:0-56432 GCA_033576555.1 Oophaga sylvatica | reverse complement strand
GATGATGGAGGGGACAGGTGGTCACCAGATACTGATGATGGAGGTGACAGGCAGTCACCAGATACTGATGATGGAGGAGACAGGCGGTCACCACATACTGATGATGGAGGTGACGGGCGGTCACCAGATACTGATGATGGAGGGACAGGTGGTCACCAGATACTGATGATGGAGTGACAGGCGGTCACCAGATACTGATGATGGAGGAGACAGGCGGTCACCACATACTGATGATGGAGGTGACGGGCGGTCACCAATACTGATGATGGAGGTGACGGGCGGTCACCAGATACTGATGATGGAGGTGACAGCGGTCACCAGATACTGATGATGGAGGTGACGAGGGGTCACCAGATACTGATGATGAGGGACGGGCGGTCACCAAATACTGATGATGGAGGTGACAGGCGGTCACCACATACTGATGATGGAGGTGACGGGCGGTCACCAGATACTGATGATGAGAGCAGACGGGCGGTCACCAGATACTGATGATGGAGGTGACGAGCGGTCACCAGATACTGATGATGGAGGTGACGAGCGGTCACCAGATACTGATGATGGAGTGACGAGCGGTCACCAGATACTGATGATGGAGGTGACGAGCGGACACCAGATACTGATGATGGAGGTGACAGCGGTCACCAGATACTGATGATGGAGGGGACTGGTGGTCACCAGATACTGATGATGGAGGTGACGGGCGGTCACCAGATACTGATGATGGAGGGAAGGGCGGTCACCAGATACTGATGATGGAGGTGACAGGCGTCACCAGATACTGATGATGGAGGGAAGGGGTCACCAGATACTAATGATGGAGGTGACAGGCGGTCACCAGATACTGATGATGGAGGTGACAGGCGGTCACCAGATACTGATGATGGGGGACAGGTGGTCACCAGATACTGATGATGGAGGTGACAGGCAGTCACCAGATACTGATGATGGAGGAGACAGGCGGTCACCACATACTGATGATGGAGGTGACGGGCGGTCACCAGATACTGATGATGGAGGGGACAGGTGGTCACCAGATACTGATGATGGAGGTGACAGGCGGTCACCAGATACTGATGATGGAGGGACAGGCGGTCACCACATACTGATGATGGAGGTGACGGGCGGTCACCAAATACTGATGATGGAGGTGACGGGCGGTCACCAGATACTGATGATGGAGGTGACGAGCGGTCACCAGATACTGATGATGGAGGTGACGGAGGTCACCAGATACTGATGATAGAGGAGACGGCGGTCACCAAATACTGATGATGGAGGTGACGAGCGGTCACCACATACTGATGATGGAGGTGACGGGCGGTCACCAGATACTGATGATAGAGCAGACGGGCGGTCACCAGATACTGATGATGGAGTGACGAGCGGTCACCAGATACTGATGATGGAGGTGACGAGCGTCACCAATACTGATGATGGAGGGACGAGGGTCACCAGATACTGATGATGGAGGTGACGAGCGGACACCAGATACTGATGATGGAGGTGACGAGCGGTCACCAGATACTGATGATGGAGGGGACGGTGGTCACCAGATACTGGTGATGGAGGTGACGGGCGTCACCAGATACTGATGATGGAGGCAATGGGCGGTCACCAGATACTGATGATGGAGGAGAGGGGGGTCACCAGATACTGATGATAGAGGAGACGGGGGTCACCAGATACTGATGATGGAGGAGACGGGCGGTCACCAGATACTGATGATGGAGGAGAGGGCAGTCACCAGATACTGATGATAGAGGAGACAGGCGGTCACCAAATACTGATGATGGAGGTGACAGGCGGTCACCAGATACTGATGATGGAGGTGACAGGCAGTCACCAGATACTGATGATGGAGGTGACAGGCGGTCACCAGATACTGATGATGGAGGTGACGGGCAGTCACCAAATACTGATGATGGAGGTGACAGGCGGTCACCAGATACTGATGATGGAGGTGACGGGCAGTCACCAGATACTGATGATGGAGGTGACAGGCGGTCACCAGATACTGATGATAGAGGAGACGGGCGGTCACCAGATACTGATGATGGAGGTGACAGGCGGTCACCAGATACTGATGATGGAGGTGACAGGCGGTCACCAGATACTGATGATGGAGGTGACAGGCGGTCACCAGATACTGATGATAGAGGAGACGGGCGGTCAGCAGACACTGATGGGATTTACATTTCTCTTTTCTTCATTCACTTTGCATTTCGCTAATTGATAAACTATTAACACTTTTATCTTTGAACGCTTCTTACTCTGCAGCTATTCTTTCCTGAGCCTTTGCACGGTGCTGCGGGTGTCTTAGGTTTGGTGTTTTGGGGTCTTTATCTGCATTCGGATCCCGTACATGAATTATCTGGGCTCGTGTTTGCCGTTCACTTCCATTATAGTCGCTATTCGAGTCCAGCTCGTCCGAGCGTCAGACATGTTGGATCCGAGCATTCAGCATTTCAGGGCTCGATCATCACTATTATTGACCTGTGGTCTGTAAATCACTCGATGGATCCCTGATTAATGTAACTTTTATTTATTTTTCTCACCATTTACTCGCCATTAATTGCCCAGCTCTTTACAGACATTATCGTCGCTGTCCCCGATGGGGCTCACAATCTAGAATCCCTAACACTATGTCTTTGGAGTGTGGGAGGAAACTGGAGAACCCGGAGGAAACCCACGCAAACACGGGGAGAATATACAAACTCCTTGCAGATGTTGTCGTTGGTGGGATTTGAACCCAGGACGCCAGCGCTGCAATGCTAACCACTGAGCCACCGTACAGTGCTAACCACTGAGCCACCGTGCTGCCCACCACTGATAAGTGATAAGTAACTGATAAGTTTGTGACCCCCTCAGTCCTTGGCAGTGTGTGGTCACCGGGAGGAGGGACGTTCAGGTATCGGAGAGGACGGAGGATGAGCGTCATCTGCTCTCATTGCACCATGTTCCTGCAGCTTTTGTGCTCCGATCTTATAGACCGTATACAGCGCACCTGCTCCCCTCAGAGACAATACACGTCTACCTGTAATGTGACCCCATACAATGGGGACTGACAGCAGGCTGCATCACTGGCAGGGCACAAGGGGCATCTTCCCCCAGGCTTACTCGGCCAGCTTCCCTACTTCTCAGGTGGATCACAAGAACCTGTCAAGTGGGTGCAATGGAGACGGTGACCATCGTGTCCTATCTGTGGTTGTACCAGGGTGGGGCTGGGCAGCGGCTGTCCTCAATGAATTCAGGTCTCTTCCTATAGAAAATAATGTTCATGTGAAGGAATGGACTCCGCGTGGTGCTGTACAGGGTCCGTGGCCATGCTAATGTACAGAGCCATAAAGGGGTTTTCTGAAGTTGTATCTTCCGGGGTACGCCGCTCCGAGCCCCCGACATCCAGCTTTGCCTAGGTCGGTGCAGTCCTGACCATTTGACAGTCCTGACCAGTACAATGGCTGCTCCGCTGGTCCGGGCCGCTGGCAGGACGGCATGTGAGAAGCACAGAGGGAACGCAGCCGGGTCCAGCCATCCTGCCAGCTTCAGGGCAAGATTGTGGGATCGAACATGGTCCGAAACCTCTGTCGTCCCACGAGGCCGAGGACTGGGAACAATCTGTGACTTTTCGGGGAAATCTTTCTTGGCTCATTGTGCCTGATTCTTCCCACAGTGGATCGGTGCAGGGTGCTGTCATGGACACCTATTACTGAGCCTAATAATAATTGCTACAATGTATCAATGGAGGGAAAAAGGATCAGTGCGAGTCCAGGCTCAGAGCAGTGATCAGATACCAACTCTCCAACCTTCTTCAGCTTTAGGGAAGGACAAAAAACAAATGTCTTCCATCACTGACAGAAAGCTGAGATCTTGAAAATGATGAATAATTGAAGCCCATAGGCCGCGATTCATCAGTGCAATTATGGCAGAATTCTGACGTAAAACACTTTGAAATGTCACAAAGTTTTTGCGCAACGCAGATTTCTGCAAAAATGAAGCGACTTTTCATACCAGTTTTCAACCATTTTACTAAAATGGGCAGACTGGGGCATGACTAAAGTCAGATTTGTGGCGCGGCGCACAGAGGGCATGTCACTTTTCAGACACGTCTGATTAATTAGGAGTCATGCGCCTCTAACTCCAGCATCCCCCCTTCTGGTGAACGTCACTGTGAACAACGCCCGTCCTGATGAATTGGGGACAAAGTATATTAGAAAGTTGCAGAAGTTTTCATCATAACAGGAGCATCCAACTGGAAGGGACCCCATGAAGAATATACCTGGTGAAGAATGGATTTTGTGCTCTGCAGACACAACCTTATAGGGGCATATAGGCCCCCCATAGACAGGACCCCATACTCAGGTCCCCATAGACAGGACACCATACTCAGGTCCCCATAGACAGGTCCCCATAGACAGGCCCCCATAGACAGGACCCCACAGACAGGACCCCATACACAGGCCCCCATAGACAGGTCAACATAGACAGGACCCCATAGACAGGACTCCATGCACAGGCCCCCATAGACAGGTCCCCATAGACAGGCCCCAATACCCAGGTCCCCATAAACAAGACCCCATAGACAGGCCCGCATAGACAGGACCCCATACCCAGGTCCCCATAGACAGGACCCCATTCACAGGCCCCCATAGACAGGTCCCCATAGACAGGCACCAATACCCAGGTCCCCATAGACAGGACCCCATACACAGGTCCCCATACACTGGCCCCCATAGACAGGTCCCCATAGACAGGACCCCATAGACAGGCACCAATACCCAGGCCCCCATAGACAGGTCCCCATAGACAGGCCCCAATACCCAGGTCCCCATAAACAAGACCCCATAGACAGGCCCGCATAGACAGGACCCCATACCCAGGTCCCCATAGACAGGACCCCATACACAGGCCCCCATAGACAGGTCCCCATAGACAGGCACCAATACCCAGGTCCCCATAGACAGGACCCCATACACAGGTCCCCATACACTGGCCCCCATAGACAGGTCCCCATAGACAGGACCCCATAGACAGGCACCAATACCCAGGTCCCCATAGACAGGACCCCATAGACAGGCCCGCATAGACAGGACCCCATAAACAGGACCCCATAGACAGGCCCCCATAGACAGGCCCCCATAGACAAGCCACCATAGGACCCCATAAACAGGACCCCATAGACAGGCCCCCATGGACAGGCCCCCATAGACAAGCCACCATAGACAGGCCCCCATAGACAGGACCCCAAATACAGGCCCCCCTACACAGGTCCCCATATACAGGCCCCCATACTGAGGTTCCCATATACAGGCCCCCATACACAGGTCCCCATATACAGGCCCCCATACTGAGGTCCCCATAGACAAGCCTCCATATACGGGCCCCCATATCTGCCTTTACATCAGCAGACCACAACTCGGTGTCCGTCCTCATGGCTCGCCCTGACGTCAGCCATCTCTGAAGTGACGGACATTATTATTTGTTTTGGGACCCAGATTTTGTCCAGGAGTTTTCTGTGGAAATTCCAAAGAAGACAAAGTGGCAGAAGAGACTCCAGTGTTCCGGGGGCTATCAGTCCGCAGATAGTGGCCCCTATTAGTGTCCGCTGTCAGTGCTGACGGCGATAACCACGGCCTCTTTGTAGCCACTATTATAGCCATTATTTATACATCCCAAGAAAACATGGCGCTGACACTTTATAGAGGCAAAATCTGCATTTCCAACTTCAAAAAAGTCAGCAAATTTTTTCTCTGGGCTTTGAAGTGGGAGGAAGAGCGAGACTCAGCGCTGTGTCCCGTCATCATCACCAGGACTCCCATCATCCGTCCCAGCTCCGTCCCCTCCGGCCTCCTCTGCCCCCGGGCATCAATGTGTCACCTGCAGAATGTTTACTCTGCAAAACTGATGATAAAGACCGAAAACGTCTAGAGGAAAAGCAAAAATGAGCAAAACGGAGCGATAGGAAACCAGCGAGGGTGACACTATCTGGCCCCGATTCTGAGTGTTCGCAGTAGATACATACAAAGCCCTCCGCCACCTGTGTCCTCCGTACATCTGTGACCTCGTCTCCCGCTACTTTCCTGCACGCAACCTCCGATCCTCATGATCTCCTCCTCCACGATCAGGATATTGCAGCGTTTTGGACCCAGCGTATTGAATAACTATGGGTGAGACTAGCGCCTCCCTGCAGATAATTGACATGCTGCGGCTCATAAACCCGCACCGCGGAGGAGTTTACACTGCGTCAGATAGAAGCTCAGTGGGCAGGAGATCTCTATAAATCCATCCACTGTGCTTGTAATGCAGAACGCAGCGCACGCAGTATTTGGGGAGGATTTCATGTTGCAGATTTTCTGCACCTATTATGTAAATTTGATTAATTGCGTTTTTCATTGTGTTTTTTATCGCATGTTTTCCCCTTTTTTGGTGTATCCTGCTTTATATAAAGCTGTTTTGTTTTTGGTACATCCTGGTGTTTGGCTTTGACAAAACTTTCTTGATAGTTGTGTGAATTACACAGATTTTTAGGGCAATTCTTACCTGCGGGTTTTCCGCATCTAATGCAATTGTACAGGGAAAATCTGCACATAAAACCCTTTAATTCTAGATTATATTTGTTTGGTAATGGCCACAGTGTGAACGTGCGCCTACACATTACACTCACACTCACACGTGTGCCGGCACATTACACTCACACTCACACGTGTGCCGGCACATTACACTCACACTCACACGTGTGCCGGCACATGTTTCTGGTGAGATATTTCACTCACTCTGATACATTGTAACAATCTGGACAGGACATGAAGTCCTGATGATGAGCTTCACAGACCATTGTCTAGAATGGATACAAACTCGTATGTAAAAAAAAACAACCAAAAGGAATATTATATAAATATCCAACTCTGGATGTTACCAAGAACATATATCCTCCAGGGAAGGCAAAGAGTTCAATATGGGACATTTACAAGATAACGTTAATGAGAGTTGTTAAAAACACTTATTTCATGATTCCTGTCGTGTAAACAGGCTGGCGATCCACCGATAAATGAGAAAACCACTCATTCATCGGGGGAAATGATCTCTTGTGAAGGGTTAAAGATCATCATTCTCAACAGCACAAGTCCAGCTTATACCATACAGAGCAATGGCGGCCTATGTGCACGCAGAGATCTACTAGAGATCTGAAGATTTGTCACTGTTTTACTTGTCTGTTTTGTCGCTTTTGTTTGGTCTTTATTGTTTGTATTTACAACTTTGTCATTCAATTGTGGAAGGTTACAATGTATCCAAAAGCAGAGGAGGCTTAGATACAGGAGAGCCATGTATGATAGGCTTTGATACCCTGGTTCAGGGAATAATATCACACATGATAGGATTAGATACCTTGGTTCAGCAGACAGTAAGCCGGCTATACACCGGACACCTCTGTTCCCTCCAGACATCTCTGTTCCCTCCACACTGCTCTGACCCCATCTGGACTTTTCTGCCCCTCCAGACATCTCTGTTCCCTTCAGATTCCTCTGCCACCCCTCCCCCTCCAGACACCTCTGGCACCTGCTTATCTCCCAGACCAAGAAAAAGATCAGATGTTAAAGGGTTATTCCCAACATAACAAGTTACAATGATCCCTGGAGGCCGGACCCCTGAGAACAGGCTCCGTAGCCCCTTCTTGAATGCAGTGCTGGACAAAGCGGAGCACTTCGCCTTTTCCAGCAGTCCTATAGTCAATCCATGGAGTGGAGATCCACCGTGTACACCTCTGCTCCATATCAGTTTTCTCAGGATCACTGGGGGTCCCAGCAGTCAGAACCCCAGCAATCAGCCTGTCGGGGTAACTATTTACCCATCTTTATCTTCAGGGGCCCCATACAAATAGTTGCTGGCCAGCCGGCCCGGTTTGGGCGACCCTTCTCCGCTGGTTCAGCGGCCGGTAAACATATCGTGTGCTCCGCAGACGTATCACATGTGACAGGTGTGGATCCCTCCGCAGTGTATCTCTCTGGAAACGCTGACCTGTTTGACACCTGACTCTAATAATAGGAACGCAGCATTTTATGGCATCTTGTTGTTTTGTTATTTTCGCGGTGACATCTGACCCCGTCCGTGTTTATTGTCGCCCAGAAAAAGAATCCCAGCTGTGCACACTGATACTGGACATGTTGACACCTTTCTGAGAGTCAATACCAGCATTCCTGTAGCCCAGGGTTCACCAAAGAGTTATAGATTACACCCCTGCACGCCGGGACCCCAGGACATCCTATAGACTGCACAGACCGGCACCTGGGACAATGGGACCACTGTCCTGATGAATGCACCTGTTCCCATAACAAGCCATCCGCCACACCATATGAGACCCCACAATGACATCTCTCAGCATCACGTCTACATGTCCCTCCACTGACGACGGTGTCTGAATTATGAGCTTCTTGTTCCTGGACCCAGTGACGGCTCGTCTGTCACATAAGGAGACACCGTAGCAATAAATGGGCACGCTAGATGACGGAGCGTAGCAGAGTTTGCTTTAGGACTCAGGAGTCTTATTCCTCGGAGACCCTCGGTGGCACTCCAGTCTCTGGATGAGGATTTGTGACCAATTAAACTAATTAAAGGAGTCTTCTGCTTAATGAAAAGTTCTTCAACTTTCACATTTACAGTTTACATCTAGAAGATAAAAAACACCAATTCTGATCCTCTTCATCTCACAGTTGAGGATCTGTTACAATTGTATCCAGTCGAAACAATCCTCTTAATCTCTCTGCTGCCCCGAATATATATTATTATTATTCCTTTTTATAGCGCCATTTATTCCATGGCGCTTTACATGTGAGAGGGGGTGAATATAGACAAGTACAATAAATATGAGCAATACAAGGCACAAACAAGTACAGAAGGAGAGAGGACCCTGCCCACGAAGTCTCACAGTTTACAGGGATGGGTGAGGATACACTAGGAGAGGGTAGAGCTGGTCGTGTGGTGGTTCAGTAGACTGAGGATCATTCACTGCAGGTTGCAGCCTTGTCAGAAGAGGTGGGTCTTCAGGTTTTTTTGAAGATTTCCATGGTAGGCGACAGTCTGATGTGTTGGGGTAGAGAATTCCAGAGTATAGGGGAGGCACGGGAGAAGTCTTGTATGCGGTTGTGGGAAGAAGAGATAAGGGGAGAGTAGAGAAGGAGATCTTGAGAGGATCGAAGGTTGCGCGAGGGTAAGTAACGGGAGACCATGTCACAGATGTATGGAGGAGACAGGTTGTGGATGGCATATATATAATATATTTATAGCCACACACACATGTATATATTACATAGTCTCCTTTATTATGTATATTGCCATCCCTTATTATACAGTGCCCTCTCTTGTTATGTACAGTACCGTCCCTTACATATTGGATTATATAGAGCCCTGTTTTTTATTACATACCGTCCTGTCTTATTAGCTGTATATAATGCAATGCTGGAGCATGGGAAAGCTTCTTTTCTAAAGGAGGAGCTGATGGACTGGTCGTCTGGTCACCGGCTCCTCCATCAGCAGTCATTTTATATCTAACAAGAGAGTGGACTATGTAATAAAAGAGGGTGCTGTGAATAACAAAAATAACAAGAATACACTATGTAAGAGACAGCACTGTACATAACAGCAGATGAAGCTATATAATAAGGGACGGCATCATATATAACTACAGAGGCTGGTACGTAACAAGGGATGTGTTATACATAACAAAAGAGGAAACTATGTAACTAATACATAATAAGTGAGTACACTTTATACTAAGGAACTGTGTTAGACATAATAAGCGATAATAACGTCTTCCTCCACCTCCCCTGTTCCTAAATCTATGATAAATCCCCCTTCCTCCCATCCCAATCCCCCACACCCCTCATTGTCATCCTCCCCCCGCATCCCAATATTGTCCTCTCCACCACCCCCATGATTGCCCTCTTCACCACCACCATCATTGCTTTCTCCCCACCACTACATTATTGCCCATTCCACCACCTCCATCATTGCCTCCTCCTAACCACCCCATCATTGTCCTTTCCACTGCCACCATCATTGCCTTCTTCACCACCACGCCATCATTGCCCATTCCACGACCTCCATCATTTCCTCCTCCCCCACATCCCATTCAATGCCCTTTCCACCACCATCATAGTCTTTTCCCCCACAACCCCCATTATTGCCCATTACACCACCTCCATCATTTCCTCCTCCCCACCACCCCCATTATTGCCCATTCCACCACGTCCATCATTTCCTCCTCCCCCACCACCCCCATCATTGCCCTTTCCACCACATCATTGCTTTCTCTCCCACCAACCCTATCATTTCCCTCTCCATCAACCCAATCATTGCCTTCTGCCCATCACCCCATCATTGCCCTCTCCGTCAACCCAATCATTGCCTTCTGCCCCATCACCCCCCTATCATTGCCCTCTCCGTCAACCCAATCATTGCCTTCTGCCCGATCACCCCCATCATTGCCCTCTCCATCAACCCAATCATTGCCTTCTGCCCCATCACCCCCATCATTGCTCTCTCCGTCAACCCAATCATTGCCTTCTGCCCCATCACCCCATCATTGCCCTCTCCATCAACCCAATCATTGCCATCTGCCCCATCACCCCCATCATTGCCCTCTCTGTCAACCCAATCATTGCCTTCTGTCCCATCACCATCATTGCCCTCTCCGTCAACCCAATCATTGCCTTATGCCCCATCACCCCCATCACTGCCCTCTCCGTGAACCCAATCATTACCCTCTCCATCAACCTAATAATTTATTTTCGCCCCATCACCCCATCATTGCCCTCCCTGTCAAACCAATCATTGCCTTCTGCCTCATCACCCCCATCACTGCCCTCTCCGTGAACCCAATCATTGCCCTCCGTCAACCCAATAATTTCTTTTTGCCCCATCACCCCCATCTATGCCCTTCCCGTCAACCCAATCATTGCCTTCTGCCCCATCAACCCCATCATTGCCCTCTCCATCAACCCAATCATTGCCTTCTGCCCCATCACCCCATCATTGCCCTCTCCGTCAACCCAATCATTGCCTTCTGCCCCATCACCCCCATCATTGCCCTCTCCGTCAACCCAATCATTGCCTTCTGCCCCATCACCCCCATCATTGCCCTCTCCATCAACCCAATCATTGCCTTCTGCCCCATCACCATTATTGCCCTCTCCGTCAACCCAATCATTGCCTTATGCCCCATCACCCCCATCACTGCCCTCTCCGTGAACCCAATCATTGCCCTCTCCATCAACCCAATAATTTCTTTTTGCCCCATCACCCTATCATTGCCCTCCCTGTCAACCCAATCATTGCCTTCTCCCCATCACCCCCATCATTGCCCTCTCCTCCACCTACACACACAGACACACAAAGCACCATTCACCTCTCTGCATAAGTACACACACACACAAGACACAACACACACACACAAACCTCACCTCTGCGCACAGTATCCTGCAGCCGCAGCATCATCGGCAGCTTCTTTCCTGTCTCGCACAGCCGCGGCGCTGAATGATGATGTCATTCAGCCGCTGCTGTGTGAGACAGAAAGCGCGGGCAGGAAGCAGGACGGATCCCTGCAGCTCCGCTCCACTGCCATTTTCTCTTGCAGGCAGCGGAGGGCAGCGGACCTGCAGGGAGCGCTCCTTGCTCGCCGCACATGAGGGCAATCTGGCCAGGGGCCCCCCAGAGCCTCGGGGCTGGATAAACAGGCCAGATTGCCCTCATTATTAGCCGTCTTTCAGGGACCCCTTTGCAACCGCACCGGTTGAACCGGCGGTATGTCCGCCCCTGGTGGGAAGGATTAGGTCAAAACAGGTTTAGAATGTTCTGGTGCACGGACAGAAATAACAGATTTGCAAAATGGCAAAATATGATAGAAAGTTACAGAACTTTATTAGTTTGGGTCAGAATGTTCCTAGGTCTCATCCCTCACCACATATCTATAGGGGCCACCCATGCTATGGTCTGTCCTCTCCTTCTGAGCTTGGCTCTGTGGCTAGCATGCCCCGTCTTCCGGGAGTTTCATGTCCCATCAGGAGATCAGTGGTGCCGAGGAATATGGCAGCATCTTCTCTCTCATCAGAGGGTAATGTCCGCTACGGCTGGGGCGACTGACAGCACATACACAATGGGTGTAAAAGGCAGTATCACATTACACTTGGATACACACCCTCAGCACACTGTATCACATATCATAGGTTTATGTACATCAGTTTAGCAGTCAAGTATAGGATAAACAGATATCACATACAGTGGGGGAAATAAGTATTGAACATGTCACCAATCTATTTTAAAGGTGCTGCTGACATGAAATTCTCCCCAGAAGACGGTAACAACCCATCCAATCCACACAGGCAAAGAAATCACCATAGATGTCTGTACATTATGTGTAATAATGAGAAATGAAACAGGGAAAAGTATTGGAACACGTCACTGAAATGTAATTAATACTTCGTACAAAAGCCTTTGTTGGTGATGAAGCTTCAAGACGCCTCCTGTATGGAGAAACTAGTCGCAGGCATTGCTCAGATGTGATTTTGACCCTTTCTTCCACCCTAACACTCTTCACATCCTGAAGGTCCCGTGGGATCCTTCTATAAACTCTGAGCTTTAGTTCTTTCCATACTATTGGACTCAGGTCCGGTGATCGGCTCGGTCATTCTAGCAGCTTTATTTTCTCTCTGAAACCATTTGAGAATTTCCTTGGCTGTGTGTCTGAGGTCATTGTCTTACTGAAATGTCAACTGTACCTGCTGATTCCAGGTGTTAGTGTAGCTCTCCACAGGTGTCCTTTGCTCATGGAAAAGTCTTCTGATAATTCTTTCCACTCTGAAATCTTGCGGGGAGCACCTGATCGTGGCCGTTTGTTGATGAAATCTTGCGGGGAGCACCTGATCGTGGCCGTTTGTTGATGAAATCTTGCGGGGAGCACCTGGTCGTGGCCATTTGTTGATGAAATCTTGCGGGAGCACCTGGTTGTGGCCGGTTTATGGTAAAATGATGTTCTTTGCACTTCCGGATTATGGCCTTAGTATTGCTCACTAGAACATTCAGTATGTCACGATGTGACATAACCCAACAGATGGTCGGTCAGCGACGGCGCAACACACACACAACGGGATGGTATAGGGGAGAGGAAGGACCTACTGATAGGGAAATGAGGGATGATCACCACCTGAGCTCAAAACTGAGCCTGTCCCTGCACTCCCCTAACGCCCTAAGTGGGTCTTTCCCCCCACCGCCGTCAGGAACCTCGTCCCTCGTTGTCACCTATTACTGCCCTGGCTAGTGCACTGGCCGGCAAGGGGCGTTAGCCTAACCACTGTAGATAATACCACACAGGGGACTATGACAAACACCAAAGGGACAAGGAGATAACTCAGCACTTAGCTTCCAGACACCGCTGCCAAGCTTCACCCTGCAGATAGCACAGCAACAGGACTCCAAACACCAGAAGTGGCTGACACCAGAGAGCTGGTCCTCACACATCGGCTGTTCTCCAGAGAAACTCTATCACCAACAGTCAGCTGATGCATCAGGTGACCATTTAAAGGATGGTGGGAGAGGTCACCACCCACATCAGCTGACCCAGCAGCACTGCAGTTACACCAGATTTCCAGCAAGGAAAAACTGACATTAACCCTCGATGGTCCTGAAAGGAAAAAAGTTACTTTTAAAACAGAGTGGAACCAGAGCTGCCACAAATCGACAAAAATGGATTGTGACACAGTAGTTTAGAAATTCTTCTGTATCCAATGCCATCAGTATGTTTAGCAACAATAAGGTTGCGAAGGTCTTGAGACAACTTACTGGTTTTACCCTTGAGAAGATGTTTTTTGTGTGGCACCTTGGTAATGAGACACTTTTTTATAGGCCATCAGTTGAACAAGCTGATATTATTTCTCACTATGTGGCAGGATAGCTTTCTAATTACTGCTAGATTTCAGCTGGCATCATGACTTTCCAGGGATTTTTGCTCCTCTCTTTCATGCGTTCAATACTTTTTGTGTAATTTATCATTGTAACACATAACTTAATTTATGGACAGCTATGGTTTTGATTTCTTTGCCTTTGTGGCTTGGTTGTATTGTTACCGACATCTGGTGGGAATTTCATGCCAATAGCACCTTTAGAAATAAATTTACCTAGAAAAGCGGTGACGTATTCAATACTTATTTCACCAGCTGAATATTAGGTTTTGGCACATCAGCTCAGCTATCCGTATCAAGCATGGAAGGCATAGGAGAGGATACGCAGACATCACACATGACAGGCTTAGATACTTAACCACAACAAACTGTGTCACACATGATAGATTAGGTACATGATAGGATTAGGTACATGGCTCAAAAGTGCCAATCAGATCTGTGCAATCACTTTTATCAGTATACAATTAGCTGTGTCAAGGAGGTGTAATTAATAAAGTATGAAATAGCCGTGTCATTCAGATCTAAGCAATTATTGGATGCAATGGTGAAATGCCTGTGTGTAGCCCTGGTACACAATACCAGGAGGATGAGTGGAGAGGTAAAGGTTAAGGGCTCCTCATGACATCACATACACTTAGACACACCCACAGGGAGTGTTCAGATTTAGTAGTGATTCAGCAGTCTAGCCTGGACCTGTGAGAAGGAAGGAGCAGAGTCTAGCTCGGGTGGCTCAGTACTGAGTCATCCCACCTGTGTGCAGTTCAGAGAAGTGGAGGCCAGTAAAGGGGAGCCAGATCACCTCAGCCTGGTCAGAGCTGTGCCCCACTGGCAGACGGACTGAGACAGCTATTGAGAGTTTGAGCAAGTCGAAAGGCACAGTGGAAGGAAATCAGAAGTGCTTTAGGATTAAAGTATCCTGCACATTGTCACCGGTCACTGGAGACCGAAGCATCACTATAGCTTCACGCATAGTGGTAAAAGAACCAGAGGCTTACTGGACCTTAGGTAACAGAAAGCAGCCCTTGAAGTGTCAGTACGTAACAGGGGTCAGGTGGAATAGGAACTTTGAGCTAGGCCAAGCATAGAAGAACCTAGTTTCATCACTGGAAGGCTCCACCACAAAACTGACCGGGCAGTACAGCTTTGAAATAGCTGAAGTTTCAGGAGTGAACTACGCTTTATGCTGGTTGGACTCATCATCATTGGAAAGTAAAGGAGGCCCCT
Source organism: Oophaga sylvatica (assembly GCA_033576555.1). Taxonomy (NCBI): domain Eukaryota; kingdom Metazoa; phylum Chordata; class Amphibia; order Anura; family Dendrobatidae; genus Oophaga; species Oophaga sylvatica. The sequence continues at coordinate 41,259 of JARQOD010004266.1, read as the reverse complement.
GCCTTGCTCAGCCGTTGCCTCAAAACTCATCCTCCATCAACCCCATCAGCCTCCCTGGGACCTGCCTTACCATCTTACAAGTAAAAGGTATGGAAAGACGCTGACGGTGTGAGACTGAGTTATTTAATTGCATGCCTGCACAACCCCACCATAACCATCGACCTGAGGGAAGAGTCCCACCTGTAGGGGACCCGACATCTAGCTGCCTCACCATCCCCTCAGAGATCTACAGCAGCGCTGGTACAAATTACCAGAGACTACAGGTGGCGTCACGAACTGTATATAAATCTATCCCCTGTAAATATTCCCCCCAACATACGCCAGACCGCCAGGGCCACAGACCGAGCCACCGCTACCCGTGACAACCCCATAGACTCCCATGGGCTCGGCTCTGAGTACCCCATTGCCCTGGTAATCCACAATTGTGGTGGCGGGTCGACACAAAAACTTTGGCGTCACGAACAGGATACGAAACTTGCAGCATTGCGAGCCCTGTGTGCCTGTGGAGTGTTTTGGTGAAAAAGACTGTTGCTGTTGTTTGGCGCCAAATACCGCCATATTTGCCGCCAGATTCGCGCCCTAAGGCGCTGGAGAAGAAGGTGGGCGTACCTGAAAGAGCGCGCAAAGTCTTGGACACGCCCCCGGCTCTGACTCAGCGCAGGTCCTGCGACAGGAAGTGGACGCTCTGACATCAGAGCGCCTGCGACGAAGGTCCTGTTCCCACTGCTGTGCCTGTGAAGTAGCAGCATCTGAAACCGGTAGGCTCCGTTTAACCAAGGGGGCGCTAAGATGTCACAACAACCGCTGACAGTGCGGCCCCGGCCGAGGCCCCAATCCCGCACCGCCTGGTATTGTAGCGCCAGATGGGGGTGCAGGTCCAGCACCCAGTCCGGTAGTCCCGATCATGCCACTAACGCTTCCATATATGCCTGGGGCGAAATGGCTTCCCCAGTACAGCGGTGAGCCAGGCACATTAGCAGGCTTCAAGCGGAAGTTATGCAGCATCCTAGAAATGTACTCCATGCCTGAGAGACAAAAAGCTGCTGTGCTAATAGGGCAGCTAACTGGCGCTGCTGAGAGGGAAGTGGAGACTTGGGATACCGTTGATCAGGAGTCGGTACCTGCGATCTTCCTTAAGCTGCATGCCATATTTGAAGACCACACAGAAACGGATCTCCGGATGGCCTTCTATCACTGTTCACAACAGCCAGGTGACAGCATCCGGGACTACGCTTGCCGACTACAAGGAGCCCTGAGAGCTCTTAAGCAGGTTAATAATTTAAATGCTATCGATGAGAATAAGATGCTGAAAGAGCAATTTATACAGGGATTGAGATCCCAAGAGGAACGCAGAACTGTAAATTGGTGGTCCTTAGATCATCCGGATGCTACCTTTGATGCCCTAAAAGACATGGCAATAAAAGGGCTGCGGCCCCTGGGCAAACCTGAGGTGGCAACCCAACATCATCAGGCTGAAGTCACTCTGGAACCGGCAGTACCCCCCTTTTCCCCGCTAGTGGCAGAAACCAAAACGCAGGCGACACCCCCTAGTGAATTGGATTGTCTGCGCTCAGAGGTGCGCCAGCTGACTAAAAATCTGGCTGCTGTGATGAGTGCCCTGCAGCTGCGGAAAGAGGAGGAAGGGAAGATCTTGTTAGCTGACTGCCCAGAAGACGTCCCGTGGATGCACCGGAGAAGAAAGAAGACGTCGCCCCCCCGGAGGAGGACAACGCCACCCCCAGGAGCGACCTCTGATCAACACCCTCCTCGTCGAGAGATCATCTGTTACCGATGCAACCGGAAAGGTCATATGTCTCCACAGTGTCCTTTAAACGGACAGAACCTGGGTCCAAGGGCCAACACCCAGGAGGAGACCCGTCAGGCCCCCTAGACTGGAACCGCAGGTATGTGGGTGGGCGACCCTACCTGTCTATCATCTTAGATGGTATTGCAGTTCTGGCATTGTTAGACACTGGGTCCCAGGTGACCCTAATACCTGATGCCCTATATACTAAGTTCTGGTCAATGGACAGTCTTAAACCCCCGAGCCCTGACTTTACCGTGTATGCTTCTAATGGTCTTCCTGTAGAAGTACTCGGGACAAAATGTGTAGATGTGAAGGTGGGCAGAGAGGAGTTGAAAGACCAGGGCTTCTGGTAATAAAGACTGTAAATGAGGAGAACGGTTTAAATATAATTTTGGGCACTAACATTATCGGTAATTGTTTGGGAGAAGTTGTGTTCTTGCTCCAACAGCTCGCTGAGATTGCCCGACCAAGGCAGAAAGGAGTAATCCAAAGAGAGATCCGGGCCTGGTGTGTCAGCAGCAAGCGAAGCTTACAGACGGCGAAATTGGTAATGTACGGGTCACTGACTCGGATCCTATTGTGATACCCCCAATGAGTGAAATGATCATCTGGTACAGGGCAGCCATAGGTCTGAGAGGACAGAATTACCAAGCTGTAGTAGAACCCCACCATTCAGAACATAGACCTACACTTATGACTGCTAGAGGAGTAGTAGAAGTGGTGAATGGAAGAGTACCGGTACGGCTTCTCAATTGGGGAGATGATGAGGTAAATTTACCCCGTTATGCAACCATTGCTAAACTTCATGCTGTCGACAATAATTCTATTCTCCCGGCTGAGTCCTTAGACTCCTGTCAAATAGCGGAGGATAATGACCCGGCAACCCAGGTGGCGGAATGGTGTCAGCAACTCCATGTTGGGACAGACACCACTCCCGCTCACCAGAAGCAAGGGGTATTACGGGTGGTGCAAGAGTATGCCCAAGTGTTTAGCAAGCACCCACTTGATTTTGGGGTAATTAAGGGAGTCCAACATCATATCCCTACAGGCAGTCATCCTCCCATCAAGGAGCGGTATAGGCCTATACCCCCAGCCCATTATCAGAAGGCTAAAGAAATGTTGCATGATATGAAGAAAGCCGGGGTGATAAGGGATAGTTGTAGCCCCTGGGCAGCCCCTCTAGTTCTGGTTAAAAAGAAAGATGGTAGTATGAGAATGTGTGTGGATTACAGGCAGGTGAACCGCATAACACACAAGGATGCATACCCGTTACCACGTATAGAGGAATCATTAGCTGCTCTGAAAACGGCTAACTACTTTTCTACCCTTGATCTGACTAGTGGTTACTGGCAAGTGGCTGTGGCTGAGGAGGATCGTGAGAAAACGGCTTTCACCACCCCAATGGGGCTCTGTGAGTTCGACAGAATGCCGTTTGGGCTCAGTAGTGCCCCAGGAACATTTCAGAGAGTGATGGAGAACTGCCTGGGACATCTCAATTTTGAAACCGTGCTGCTATACCTAGACGACGTCATCGTGTATTCCAAGACTTATGAGGATCATCTGAAGCACCTGGCAGAAGTATTCGAGTCCCTGTCCAGGTACGGGATGAAATTAAAACCCTCAAAATGCCATCTACTCAAACAGAAGGTACAATACTTGGGGCACATCGTCAGTTCGGAAGGAGTAGCGCCGGACCCAGAGAAAGTCACTGCCATCCAGAAGTGGCCGGAGCCGAAGAACCTTAAGGAAGTGCGACAGTTCCTGGGATTAACGGGTTACTACAGGAGATTCGTGAAAGATTACACGAAGAAGGCAGCCCCTTTACAGGACCTCCTAGTAGGACAATCCCTAAAGAGCAGAAACCCTCCCTTTTATTGGGTAAGGAACAGGCTGAAGCATTCCAAAAGATGAAAGAGATCCTTACAGGTGATGAGATCTTAACCTATCCTGATTACAGCCAACCGTTCCTGTTGTACACCGACGCCAGTAATGAAGGTTTGGGAGCAGTTCTCAGTCAGAAGCAGAATGGCCAAGAAAAAGTCATCGCATATGCCAGCAGAAAACTCAGGCCAACTGAGAGGAATCCGGAAAATTATAGCAGCTTCAAGCTGGAGTTTCTGGCGCTGGTCTGGGCCATTACTGAAAGATTTAAGCATTATCTGGCCTCCAATCGGTTCACTGCGTTTACAGATAACAACCCCTTAACGCACCTGGAAACCGCCAAGCTGGGTGCCATGGAGCAGCGATGGATGGCTCGGTTGTCCAATTACCAGTTTACTATCAAGTACCGGGCAGGTCGAAAGAATGCTAATGCTGACGCATTGTCCCGAATGCCGCATGACTCTGATATGGAAGAAGAATCGGACGACCTGGAAGAAATTGAGCTACCTGCGTTCCATCGAAATGGGGTAGTCCACGAGCATCGAGTCAACAGAAAGCAGTATGGTGCAACATTAAATCCTTTACCCCATCACAGTTGGAAAGAGACTCAGGACAGTGATCCAGTGGTCAGCCGCATCAAGGAGTTGTTAAGACAGGAAGGTTCCTCCTTGGAAAAGGATGCACCTATGTCAGCAAAGCTCCTGTGGAACGAGAAAAGCAGGTTGTTCCTATACCGTGAGAAGTTGTGCAGGAGATACGTCAACCCCAGAACCCATGAGATGGTCTGGCAAATCGTGGTCCCCAAGGCAGACGTCCCAATGGTGTTGGAAGCATACCACGATCAAGCAGGACACTTTGGCTGGAGAAAGCTGGAGACCCTGTTGAGATGCCGGTTCTACTGGGTAGGGATGCGCAGCTCCATTGAGAGGTGGTGTCGGAACTGTGGACCCTGTGGTCTCAGAAGGAAGGACTACGGTAGTCAGAAGGCACCCCTGCAACCTATCCGGACGACTCGCCCCCTGGAGATTGTGGCCCTGGACCACGTCAAATTGTCGCCAAGTAGATCTGGATACTCATACGCCTTGACCATGGTGGACCATTACTCCAGATTTCTGGTGGTTGTTCCAGTTAAGGACCAGACCGCAGTGACGGCAGCGAAAACCTTTCAAGCAAGCTTCTGCAGACCGCATGGGTATCCGGAGCAAGTATTAACCGATCAAGGACCTGCTTTCGAAGCTGATTTATTCAAGGAATTCTGTCACATGTACGGTGCAAGAAAATTAGAACAACGCCATACCACCCTCAAACCAACGGTCTTTGCGAAAAAATGAACCATATTGTCCTTGACTTGTTGAGATCCATACCGTTGGAAGACAGAAATCGATGGCCGGACTTACTACCTGATTTGGTTGATTTGTATAACCATATACCTGTAAGTTCCACTAACTGCACTCCAGCCTATCTTATGAGAGCAAGGCCCGGAAGACTACCAATGGATTTAGAACTTGGAGTGGTAGAACCGGAGGCAGACGACGCCGTTGAAAACTGGGACATCAATCGGCAAGAGCAGTACAGACGAGTGCAAATCTGTGTAGAGGAAAGTCTCAACAAGGCACGGGAGAAACAGGAAGATATTTACAACAGAAATGCTCCTGCCAAGCCTTTGATGCCTGGAGAAGTGGTATTGAAAAGAAAAAGGAAAATGCACAAATTGGATAACCAGTGGGAACAAGAACCCTACGTTGTACAAGATTCTAAATATGACAATAGAAAAGTTTGTATCATCAGTAAGGACGGAGGAAGAACAATAACCACTGTGTCCAGAGACCATTTGAAATTGTGTCCAGAACCCTTAAAGCTTTGTGAAAAGAACCCTGTCATCAATCAAGAAGAAGGAAAGGAAGAGGTCATACACACGGATCTGGGAGATTTTCCTGCGGATTGGCCCCGACTGGGAGATGCTGTAATAGTTCCGGTGTTGCAGTTTTATCAGCCACAAGAGGAAGTTCTACCTCCAGTTGTGCCCGTGGTGCCAGTTGAGTCCGTTCAGGAGTTACCCATTCCAGCAACACCTCAACCTACGGAATCTCAAGAAGGATCATCAGAAGCAGCGCCCCATACTATGGGATCCCCTGGTGAAGCTGACTCACACCGCCCAGCCATCAGTACGCTTGCCAGATCCATAGAAAGATTGAGGCAGTTCTATAGTTTGCCGTTACGCAGTGCAGACAGATCACAACTTAATATACCTGAAGCTACTCCACGTAGATCAGAGCGAATCACAAAAGGGAAGATACCCATTCGATACCAGCAGTAATTATAACAAACTAATGTGAATATTGTAAAAAGTATATATATATATGTGTCTTTTCCTTATTGTGTCTTATAATGGACTCAGAGGCTGAGGACTGAGCCAGCCCAAAAACTGTATCTTGTAAATAGTTGCACTAAGGTGCCTTATAATGGTTTCACACGAAGCCTTGACTTACCTCTGAACATAAAACCCGTGTGGTGAGGCACTGAGTGAGGTCTGCATTCATATGTCCTGCAGCCCACCCAGGACCCACGTTGAAGGTTTGGTGCGGGTCCTTCACAAGAATATTGTCGTTTATTTATATGAACATGTCTATTTAATATTTTGTATTTTTCTATGTTTAATGTTTTGTTTGCAACGTTCAAGAAATCCTTACCTCCCGGATGGGACGAGTTAATGTTAATGTTTAATGCATAAACAAAATTGTCTCTTTGTATTTCACAGCCCGGGAGTGCTGTCGTTTACCATGGGGGAATGTGTAGCCCTGGTACACAATACCAGGAGGATGAGTGGAGAGGTAAAGGTTAAGGGCTCCTCATGACATCACATACACTTAGACACACCCACAGGGAGTGTTCAGATTTAGTAGTGATTCAGCAGTCTAGCCTGGACCTGTGAGAAGGAAGGAGCAGAGTCTAGCTCGGGTGGCTCAGTACTGAGTCATCCCACCTGTGTGCAGTTCAGAGAAGTGGAAGCCAGTAAAGGGGAGCCAGATCACCTCAGCCTGGTCAGAGCTGTGCCCCACTGGCAGACGGACTGAGACAGCTATTGAGAGTTTGAGCAAGTCGAAAGGCACAGTGGAAGGAAATCAGAAGTGCTTTAGGATTAAAGTATCCTGCACATTGTCACCGGTCACTGGAGACCGAAGCATCACTATAGCTTCACGCATAGTGGTAAAAGAACCAGAGGCTTACTGGACCTTAGGTAACAGAAAGCAGCCCTTGAAGTGTCAGTACGTAACAGGGGTCAGGTGGAATAGGAACTTTGAGCTAGGCCAAGCATAGAAGAACCTAGTTTCATCACTGGAAGGCTCCACCACAAAACTGACCGGGCAGTACAGCTTTGAAATAGCTGAAGTTTCAGGAGTGAACTACGCTTTATGCTGGTTGGACTCATCATCATTGGAAAGTAAAGGAGGCCCCTGCCTTGCTCAGCCGTTGCCTCAAAACTCATCCTCCATCAACCCCATCAGCCTCCCTGGGACCTGCCTTACCATCTTACAAGTAAAAGGTATGGAAAGACGCTGACGGTGTGAGACTGAGTTATTTAATTGCATGCCTGCACAACCCCACCATAACCATCGACCTGAGGAAGAGTCCCACCTGTAGGGGACCCGACATCTAGCTGCCTCACCATCCCCTCAGAGATCTACAGCAGCGCTGGTACAAATTACCAGAGACTACAGGTGGCGTCACGAACTGTATATAAATCTATCCCCTGTAAATATTCCCCCCAACATACGCCAGACCGCCAGGGCCACAGACCGAGCCACCGCTACCTGTGACAAACCCCATAGACTTCCATGGCTCGGCTCTGAGTACCCCATTGCCCTGGTAATCCACAATTGTGGTGGCGGGTCGACACACCTGCACCTACAGACCAGTGTGCAAATAATAGTGCCATATAGTGCTGTCTCCATGTGAAGTGAGTGAGAGCTGCCTCGGCTGCTTCTTTGCCTCCTTCCTACTAGAGGGTGACCCCAATACTGCATCTGTGTAATAAGTGAAATTTCCCCGCGGCGCTGAAGCCTTTCATGTATTTTACCAATCTTCCCTACTTCATTATGTCAATCTGCAGAGAGGGGCTTCCCGTCTGTTAAAATGGCATGCCACAACCTGATTTAGGCTGAGGTCCCCTTTAAATTAGAGTGTCAGCTCTTGATCCCAAGTCTCAGTCAGGACTTGATGTCCAGGAGAGCTGGAATATCGGATCACATTTCTACAGAACAAAGAATGAAGCAATTTCAGTAAATTACAGTTTGTGTGCAGTGAATGGTAGAAATCAGTTATTTTTTGGAGGGGGGTTCTCTAGTCACTGGTAGCGGTCCATGAGCTGCCATATCTGGGGCGGCTGAGAGTACAGAGAAAGGAAGGGACGGGGTGAGGTCGGCACACAGTGTTCTTGGCATGGACTCACTGCTCCAGTAAATATCCATCCGCACGTAATCCGTGGTCGTCACATTCCCATGTAAATCGCCCCAGGGGAAGTGGAAATAGCGACATCTCTTTATTTTGGGACAGTGGAATAATTTTGCATACAATCATATTGATATAATTGCTATCAAAAGGGGTTTAACCCCTTCCAATGGCATCTCACTGTCTATCTTGCTCTCTGTTTTTCCTGCTTTTCTTCCAAGAACCATAACTTTTTATTTCCCTGTCACCATAGCTGCGAGAACAAATTGTAGTTTTGAATGAGAACATTGATTCTACCATAAAATATCGTATAAAATGAGAAAAATGTCAAATGAGGTGAAATAGTGAAAAAAATGCAATTCCGTCATTGTTTCTTCTCTTTTTCAGTGAGATTTATTGTCTTGACCAAATTCAGTGTGCAATAAAAATCACCAAGAAACGTGAATTTGTTTAAGTCAGAATTTTTAATTTAACTTTTGAAAAAAAATTTTGAATTGCTTTCTGTCGCCATTTTCAGCTCATCTCAGGCACCAGTCTCCAGTCTTCTCTGGTGTGGCTCTCCTCCTCACACTCAGGCACCAGTCTCCAGTCTTCTCTGGTGTGGCTCTCCTCCTCACACTCAGGCACCAGTCTCCAGTCTTCTCTGGTGTGGCTCTCCTCCTCACACTCAGGCACCAGTCTCCAGTCTTCTCTGGTGTGGCTCTCCTCCTCACACTCAGGCACCAGTCTCCAGTCTTCTCTGGTGTGGTTCTCCTCCTCACACTCAGGCACCAGTCTCCAGTCTTCTCTGGTGTGATTCTCCTCCTCACACTCAGGCACCAGTCTCCAGTCTTCTCTGGTGTGGCTCTCCTCCTCACACTCAGGCACCAGTCTCCAGTCTTCTCTGGTGTGGCTCTCCTCCTCACACTCAGGCACCAGTCTCCAGTCTTCTCTGGTGTGGCTCTCCTCCTCACACTCAGGCACCAGTCTCCAGTCTTCTCTGGTGTGGCTCTCCTCCTCACACTCAGGCACCAGTCTCCAGTCTTCTCTGGTGTGGTTCTCCTCCTCACACTCAGGCACCAGTCTCCAGTCTTCTCTGGTGTGGCTCTCCTCCTCACACTCAGGCACCAGTCTCCAGCAGTGGCGTAGCAACTGTTTGTGGCGCCCGGGGCGGCAAATTTTAGGCCACACCCCATAGCCACACCCATTTCACTGGTCACACCCATATCCACGCCCTGACCACACCCACTTAGCACTGCTGATCACACTGTTTCATAAACAATAATTATAAACACATACCTCTCAACCGTCCCGGTTTCAGCGGGACAGTCCCGATTTCGGGACCCTGTCCGCTGTCCCGGCCAGGCGGTTTACTTTCCGCATTAGAATCGTACATACGGAAACCCCGGGGACCTCCCACACATTCTGGCAGTCACAAGTCACGTTCCATCGCTGACCTCATTTCCCCAGGATGTGGGGATCTCACCAGCTATGAGGCGCTCCATTCAATACCCGGCTCTCACTGAGCGAGACAGGCAGGATCTGGGGATCTCTTCATCTGTTGAACAGATCCCATGTTGAGATCCCCACATCCTGCTTGTCTCGCTTAGTGAGAGTCGGGTATTGTATGCAGCGGTCCGTACAATACCCGGCTCTCACTCCAACAGATCCAGCGGCTCGATGCGTCGCCGTTCTGAAGACTCTCCCGAGAACGAGTTACAGTACCTGCTGCTGTAAGCTGACTGCCGGAAATGAGGTCACCGGTCATTTCCAGCGTTCAGCTGACTTACAGCACGTCACCTCCGGACGGTGGAACGTGACATGTGGCTACCAGAACGTGTGGGAGGTCCCCGGGTTTCCGCATGTACGATTCTAATGCGGGAAAGTAAACCTCCCGGCCAGGACAGCGGGACAGGGACCCAGCCCTACACAGATAACAGCATTCGCTCCATCCCCACGCAGACCCATGCACATAATGGCACCCCTCCTTCCCCCCTGCAGCCCCCAAGCACACAGATCCCGCAAGTAACAGGACCCTTGTACATGCGCGGCTTCGCTCTTTGTGGCCCTGTACACACACGGCTCCGCTCCACACACCTCACACGCACACGGCTTCGCTCCGTACACCTCGTACACACGGCTCCGCTCCGTACACCTCGTACACACGGCTCCGCTCCGTACACCTCGTACACACACGGCTCCGCTCCGTACACCTCGTACACACACGGCTCCGCTCCGTACACCTCGTACACACACGGCTTCGCTCCGTACACCTCGTACACACACGGCTTCGCTCCGTACACCTCGTACACACACGGCTCCGCTCCGTACACCTCGTACACACGGCTCCGCTCCATACACCTCGTACACACGGCTCCGCTCCATACACCTCGTACACACACGGCTTTGCTCCGTACACCTCGTACACACACGGCTTTGCTCCGTACACCTCGTACACACACGGCTCCGCTCCGTACACCTCCGCTCCGTACACCTTGTACACACACGGCTTTGCTTCGTACACCTCGTACACACACGGCTTTGCTCTGTACACCTTGTACACACACGGCTCCGCTCCGTACACCTCGTACACACACGGCTTCGCTCCGTACACCTCGTACACACACGGCTCTGCTCCATACACCTCGTACACACACGGCTCCGCTCCGTACACCTCGTACACACACGGCTCCGCTCCGTACACCTCGTACACACACGGCTTCGCTCCGTACACCTCGTACACACACGGCTTCGCTCCGTACACCTCGTACACACACGGCTTCGCTCCGTACACCTCGTACACACGGCTCCGCTTCGTACACACGGCTCCGCTCCGTACACCTCATGCACACACAGTTCAGCTACATCCACACTGTAAACCCCTTATGATCCCACATATAAACTTACCATCATCCAGCACCATGACGATGATGACGACCAGTACAGCAGCAGCTTCCTGCACACAGGGGCCTGATCATGTGACACCTAACTCCTCCCCTCCTGTGACCTCATCACAGGTCCTGCTAGCATCTTTACAAAGCACAGCACAGCAATGGTAAATGCTGGCTGTGCGAAGTTGGGAGGCCAAGGAAGGGTGCTCCGTACACCTCGTACACACACGGCTTTGCTCCGTACACCTCGTACACACACGGCTCCGCTCCGTACACCTCCGCTCCGTACACCTTGTACACACACGGCTTTGCTTCGTACACCTCGTACACACACGGCTTTGCTCTGTACACCTTGTACACACACGGCTCCGCTCCGTACACCTCGTACACACACGGCTTCGCTCCGTACACCTCGTACACACACGGCTCTGCTCCATACACCTCGTACACACACGGCTCCGCTCCGTACACCTCGTACACACACGGCTCCGCTCCGTACACCTCGTACACACACGGCTTCGCTCCGTACACCTCGTACACACACGGCTTCGCTCCGTACACCTCGTACACACACGGCTTCGCTCCGTACACCTCGTACACACGGCTCCGCTTCGTACACACGGCTCCGCTCCGTACACCTCATGCACACACAGTTCAGCTACATCCACACTGTAAACCCCTTATGATCCCACATATAAACTTACCATCATCCAGCACCATGACGATGATGACGACCAGTACAGCAGCAGCTTCCTGCACACAGGGGCCTGATCATGTGACACCTAACTCCTCCCCTCCTGTGACCTCATCACAGGTCCTGCTAGCATCTTTACAAAGCACAGCACAGCAATGGTAAATGCTGGCTGTGCGAAGTTGGGAGGCCAAGGAAGGGTGCGCCGCCCCCACACACAGGTGCCGCCCCCACACACAGGTGCCGCCTGGGGCGGACCGCCCCCCACGGCCCCCCCACGCTACGCCACTGGTCTCCAGTCTTCTCTGGTGTGGCTCTCCTCCTCACACTCAGGCACCAGTCTCCAGTCTTCTCTGGTGTGGCTCTCCTCCTCACACTCAGGCACCAGTCTCCAGTCTTCTCTGGTGTGGCTCTCCTCCTCACACTCAGGCACCAGCCTCCAGTCTTCTCTGGTGTGGCTCTCCTCCTCACACTCAGGCACCAGTCTCCAGTCTTCTCTGGTGTGGCTCTCCTCCTCACACTCAGGCACCAGTCTCCAGTCTTCTCTGGTGAGGCTCTCCTCCTCACACTCAGGCACCAGCCTCCAGTCTTCTCTGGTGTGATTCTCCTCCTCACACTCAGGCACCAGTCTCCAGTCTTCTCTGGTGTGGTTCTCCTCCTCACACTCAGGCACCAGTCTCCAGTCTTCTCTGGTGTGGTTCTCCTCCTCACACTCAGGCACCAGTCTCCAGTCTTCTCTGGTGTGGCTCTCCTCCTCACACTCAGGCACCAGTCTCCAGTCTTCTCTGGTGTGGCTCTCCTCCTCACACTCAGGCACCAGCCTCCAGTCTTCTCTGGTGTGATTCTCCTCCTCACACTCAGGCACCAGTCTCCAGTCTTCTCTGGTGTGGTTCTCCTCCTCACACTCAGACACCAGTCTCCAGTCTTCTCTGGTGTGGCTCTCCTCCTCACACTCAGGCACCAGTCTCCAGTCTTCTCTGGTGTGGTTCTCCTCCTCACACTCAGGCTCCAGTCTTCTCTGGTGTGGGTCTCCTCCTCACACTCAGGCACCAGTCTCCAGTCTTCTCTGGTGTGGTTCTCCTCCTCACACTCAGGCACCAGTCTCCAGTCTTCTCTGGTGTGGTTCTCCTCCTCACACTCAGGCACCAGTCTTCAGTCTTCTCTGGTGTGGTTCTCCTCCTCACACTCAGGCACCAGTCTCCAGTCTTCTCTGGTGTGGTTCTCCTCCTCACACTCAGGCACCAGTCTCCAGTCTTCTCTGGTGTGGCTCTCCTCCTCACACTCAGGCACCAGTCTCCAGTCTTCTCTGGTGTGGTTCTCCTCTCCACACTCAGGTGTTATGTTTCGGTAGCTGAGGAGTGCAGGTAAAAAAGGCAATACACCAGAGCAGTTGGAATCTATGAGATTGCAGTACCCTGACTAACCACCACAACTAGAGGCAGCCGTGGAGCGTTCCTACGTTGGTCCTAGATGCCTCGTCACAGCCTGAGAAACTAACTACACCTAAAGATAGAAATAGGAAAGCTATCTGCCCCGAGCAGAACCCCAAAGATAATAGAAAGCCCCCAAACATGTAATGGCGGTTAGACAAGAGGAAATACTGACACAGAAAGAAAATAGAATGAGCAAACGCTGGGGCCCAAACTATCTAAATAGAAAAGGACAGGAAGGGTACTTACTGCAATCCCAGAAAACCCTGAAAAACACCAACTCTACTAATTTCAAAATCACCTGAGATCACACGACCTCTACCACCTAAATTAGCTCTCTGGTGTAACAAAATCAAAACAGCAGCCACTGAAAAAACTGGAAAAAGCAAAAGAACAAAACTCAGTGGCTGAACTAAACTGAGAAGGCAGAAGCCCCCGGAGGGGACCCAGAAGGCCCCCAAAGAAGTGCAGGACAAAATGCAAAAATATAGCAACAACACAAAAGAAGAAAAATTCTTATCTGGTAGCAGGAGATGCAGACACGACACAGCAGGCTACAAGGGAAACTGGAATGAAGGATTCAGACCAGAACAATTGATCACCGGCAACCCTGATGGGAAAATGACTCCCTTATATAAGACCAGTCAGTAACACCTGATTCCCAGTCCTCACAATCTTCACTAGTACCGCTTGTAACCACCAGAGGAGCCTCTGCTCAGAACTCATCTCAAACCCATTCACAACAGTACCCCCCCCTTGAGGAGGGGTCACCGAACCCTCATTTGAGCAACCAGGTCGGTCAGGATGAGTTCTATGATACGCACGGATAAGTCTCCTAGCATGGATGTCCGAAGCAAACACCCAAGAATTGTCTTCCTGACCATAACCTCTCCATTTAACCAAATACTGGAGTCTTCGTCTAGAAAAACGAGAATCCAATATTTTCTCAACCACATACTCCAGATTGCCCTCAACCAAGACAGGGTCAGGAGGCACAGTAGCAGGAACCACTGGCTCAACAAACCTCTTCAACAAGGACTTGTGGAACACGTTATGGATCTTAAATGTCCCTGGAAGAAGCAAAACGAAAAGAAACAGGATTAATAATCTCCATGATCTTATAAGGTCCAATGAACCTAGGCTTAAATTTAGGAGATGCTACTCTCATAGGAATATTCTTTGAGGACAACCAGACCAAGTCCCCCACTTTAAACCGAGGACCATCAGTCCTATGCCGGTTAGCAAACCGCTGGGCCTTCTCCTGAGAGAGGGACAACCTCTCCACTACCTGGTCCCAAATCTGTTGCATACGCTCAACAACAGAGTCAACACCTGGACAGACAGAAGCTTCCGTCTGTCCTGAAGAAAATCGAGGGTGAAAACCAGAATTACAGAAAAACGGAGACATCAAAGTGGCAGAGCTAGCCCTATTATTAAGAGCAAACTCAGCCAAAGGCAAAAAAGAGACCCAGTCATCCTGATCAGCAGACACAAAGCATCTTAGATAAGTCTCTAATGTCTGGTTTGTTCTCTCAGTTTGACCATTGGTCTGAGGATGAAATGCCGAGGAGAAAGACAATTGAACACCCAGTTTAGAACAAAAAGTCCTCCAAAATCTGGAAACAAACTGGACTCCTCTGTCAGACACAATGTTCTCAGGAATGCCGTGTAAACGAACCACGTGCTGAAGAAACAACGGCACCAATTCAGAGGAGGAAGGCAACTTAGGTAATGGCACAAGATGTATCATTTTGGAAAACCTATCACAAATTACCCAGATGGTGGTCATTCTCTGAGAAACAGGAAGATCGGAAATGAAATCCATAGAGATATGGGTCCATGGTCTCTTGGGCACAGGCAATGGCATCAACAAACCACTAGAGCGAGAGCAAGGCTTGGAGCGAGAGCAAGTCCCGCAGGACTGCACAAATTCCCTGACATCGCGAGACAAGGTAGGCCACCAAAAGGACCGACTAACCAAGTCTCTGGTACCAAAAATTCCGGGATGCCCAGCCAATGCGGAACAATGAATCTCAGACATCACACTCTTTTTCCATTGGTCCGGGACAAACAATTTTCCAACAGGGCAGCGCTCGGGCCTATCCTCCTGACACCCCTCCAGAGCAAGTCTCAAATTGGGCGAGATGGCGGAAAGAACTACACCCTCTTTCAAAATAACAGAAGGATCAGATAACTCAGGAGAGTCCGCAAGGAAACTCCTCGAGAGGGCATCCGCCTTAACATTCTTAGTGCCAGGAAGAAAGGAAACCACAAAATTAAAACGTGTGAAAAACAAGGCCCACCTGGCCTGTCTAGGATTGAGTCGCTTGGCAGATTCCAGATAGACCAGATTCTTATGGTCCGTAAGGACCACCACCTGATGTTTGGCTCCCTCCAGCCAATGTCTCCACTCTTCAAAAGCCCACTTCATGGCCAATAACTCCCGATTACCCACGTCATAATTACGTTCAGTAGGAGAAAATTTTCGAGAGAAAAAGGCACAAGGGTTACTTTTAGAGGTCTCTGGATCTTTTTGGGACAAAACGGCACCTGCCCCAATTTCAGAGGCATCAACCTCCACCTGAAATGGCAGAGAAACATCAGGCTGCCGTAGAACAGGAGCAGAAGTGAATCTCTGCTTAAGTTCCTGAAATGCAGAGACTGCCTCAGGAGGCCAATTCACCACATCAGAACCCTTTCTGGTCAAATCAGTTAATGGTTTAACAATAACCGAGAAATTACCAATAAATTTACGATAAAAATTGGCAAAACCCAAAAATCTCTGAAGAGCCTTTAATGAAGTAGGTTGGACCCAATCACAGATGGCCTGAACCTTGACCGGGTCCATTTCAATAACAGATGGGGACAAAATGAATCCCAGAAATGAGATCTTCTGTACGCCAAAAAGACACTTTGATCCCTTCACATACAGAGCATTATCCCTCAAAATCTGGAACACAGTCCGAACATGTTTCACATGAGAGTCCCAGTCATTAGAAAAAATCAAGATATCATCCAAATAAACAATCAGAAATTTGTCCACAAAATCCCTGAAAATGTCATTCATGAAGGACTGGAAGACGGAAGGGGCATTAGTGAGCCCAAAGGGCATCACTAGGTACTCAAAATGCCCTTCAGGGGTATTGAATGCCGTCTTCCATTCATCCCCGTGCTTAATGCGAATAAGGTTATACGCCCCCCTGAGGTCAAGCTTGGTAAACCAAGTAGCGTTTTTCACCCTGGAAAACAGGTCAGAAATCAAGGGTAACGGGTATTGATATTTCACAGTAATATTGTTCAAGAGACGATAATCAATACACGGCCTTAATGAACCATCTTTTTTGGCCACAAAGAAAAAACCGGCACCTAAGGGTGAAGAGGATGGTCTGATATGACCCTTCTCCAATGATTCCTTGATATAAGACAGCATAGCGTCATGTTCAGGTACAGACAAGTTAAAAAGGCGACCTTTAGGGAATTTACTACCCGGCACTAATTCAATAGCGCAGTCATAGCTCCTATGGGGAGGCAAGGATGCAGATTTACTTTCGCTAAACACATCAGAAAAATCAAACAAAAAGTCAGGAACATCCTGAGCTTGGGGGGAGGCAGAAAAAACAGGAGTGTTGGTATTAACACATTGGCAGCCCCAACTGGTTACAGACACAGATTTCCAATCCAAAACAGGATTATGAGACTGTAACCAAGGGAAACCCAGCACGATAATGTCATGCAGATTATATAGAACCAAAAATTTGCAGCACTCCTGGTGATCAGGTTCAACCCTCATTATCACCTGAGTAGAAAACTGGGGTTTATTCTCAGCCAAAGGGGTAGAATCGATCCCCAGTAGGGGAATAGACTTCTGTAGGGGTATCAAGGGAAACCCACAACGTTTAGCAAAATCATAATCCATCAGGTTAATAGCTGCTCCAGAATCAACGAAAGCCTGAGCAGAAAATGAGGACAGAGAGCATATCAGAGTGACAGTTAATAAAAACTTAGTCTGAACACTACCCAAGACAACTGAGCGTGCAAAACGTCTTCCCCGCTTAGGGCAGACTGAAATAGCATGAGAGGCATCACCACAGTAGAAACATAACCTATTGCGCTTTCGAAACTCATGACGCTGTGCCCCAGACACCACTCCATCACACTGCATGGGCTCAGAAGCTGGCTCACAAGGCAACACCACTCCACGCATACTTCTCCGCTCACGCAAACGTCTGTCAATTTGAATCGCTAATGACATAGAATCATTGAGACCAGAGGGGACAGGGAATCCCACCATAACATCCTTTACATTATCCGACAGACCCTTCCGGAAAAGGGCCGCCAAAGCGTCGTCATTCCATTTGGTCAGGACTGCCCACCTACGGAATCTCTGACAGTACAACTCAGCGTCATCAAGCCCCTGATTTAATGCCAACAAGGCTTTTTCAGCTTGATCAGTGACATTAGGCTCATCGTACAATAACCCCAAAGCCTGAAAAAATGCATCAACATCACTCAAAACAGGATCCCCAGGTGTCAGGGAAAAAGCCCAATCCTGAGGATCGCCGCGCAGGAGAGAGATGATAATTTGAACCTGCTGCGCTGCGTTTCCTGAGGACTTAGATTTTAAGGCAAAAAACAATTTACAATTATTTTTGAAATTCTGAAACTTAGCTCGATCCCCTAAAAACAAATCTGGCATGGGAATCCTAGGTTCCACAACAGGCAACCCAGCAAGATAGATAGCAATACTCCGAACCTCAGTGGCAAGCTGATCCACACGGCCAGACAACTGTGCAAACTCCATTGGGAGAAAAGATCCTCCCCAGCACCCAGAGATACAGAGGGAAAAAAAAAAAAAAAAAATGCAACAAACAGAAAAATATCTCTGACAACTCTGACAACCTTTTTTCTATCACAATATTTTTTCCCTTCTGTGAGTACCATACAATTTTCAATTTTTGGCCGGTGATACTGTTATGTTTCGGTAGCTGAGGAGTGCAGGTAAAAAAGGCAATACACCAGAGCAGTTGGAATCTATGGGATTGCAGTACCCTGACTAACCACCACAACTAGAGGCAGCCGTGGAGCGTTCCTACGTTGGTCCTAGACGCCTCGTCACAGCCTGAGAAACTAACTACACCTAAAGATAGAAATAGGAAAGCTATCTGCCCCGGAGCAGAACCCCAAAGATAATAGAAAGCCCCCAAACATGTAATGGCGGTTAGACAAGAGGAAATACTGACACAGAAAGAAAATAGAATGCGCAAACGCTGGGGCCCAAACTATCTAAATAGAAAAGGACAGGAAGGGTACTTACTGCAATCCCAGAAAACCCTGAAAAACACCAACTCTACTAATTTCAAAATCACCTGAGATCACACGACCTCTACCACCTAAATTAGCTCTCTGGTGTAACAAAATCAAAACAGCAGCCACTGAAAAAACTGGAAAAAGCAAAAGAACAAAACTCAGTGGCTGAACTAAACTGAGAAGGCAGAAGCCCCCGGAGGGGACCCAGAAGGCCCCCAAAGAAGTGCAGGACAAAATGCAAAAATATAGCAACAACACAAAAGAAGAAAAATTCTTATCTGGTAGCAGGAGATGCAGACACGACACAGCAGGCTACAAGGGAAACTGGAATGAAGGATTCAGACCAGAACAATTGATCACCGGCAACCCTGATGGGAAAATGACTCCCTTATATAAGACCAGTCAGTAACACCTGATTCCCAGTCCTCACAATCTTCACTAGTACCGCTTGTAACCACCAGAGGGAGCCTCTGCTCAGAACTCATCTCAAACCCATTCACAACACTCAGGCACCAGTCTCCAGTCTTCTCTGGTGTGGTTTCTCCTCCTCACACTCAGGCACCAGTCTTCAGCCTTCTCTGGTGTGGCTCGCCTCGTCACACTCAGGCACCAGTCTCCAGTCTTCTCTGGTGTGGCTCTCCTCACACTCAGGCACCAGTCTCCAGTCTTCTCTGGTGTGGTTCTCCTCACACTCAGGCACCAGTCTCCAGTCTTCTCTGGTGTGGCTCTCCTCACACTCAGGCACCAGTCTCCAGCCTTCTCTGGTGTGGCTCTCCTCACACTCAGGCACCAGTCTCCAGTCTTCTCTGGTGTGGCTCTCCTCCTCACACACAGGCACCAGTCTTCAGTCTTCTCTGGTGTGGCTCTCCTCCTCACACTCAGGCACCAGTCTTCAGTCTTCTCTGGTGTGGTTCTCCTCCTCACACTCAGGCACCAGCCTCCAGTGTTCTCTGGTGTGGCTCTTCTCATCACACTCAGACACCAGTCTGCAGTCTTCTCTGGTGTGGCTCTCCTCCTCACACTCAGGCACCAGTCTCCAGTCTTCTCTGGTGTGGTTCTCCTCCTCACACTCAGGCACCAGTCTCCAGTCTTCTCTGGTGTGGCTCTCCTCCTCACACTCAGGCACCAGTCTCCAGTCTTCTCTGGTGTGGCTCTCCTCACACTCAGGCACCAGTCTTCAGCCTTCTCTGGTGTGGCTCGCCTCCTCACACTCAGGCACCAGTCTCCAGTCTTCTCTGGTGTGGCTCTTCTCCTCACACTCAGACACCAGTCTTCAGTGTTCTCTGGTGTGGCTCTCCTCCTCACACTCAGGCACCAGTCTTCAGTCTTCTCTGGTGTGGCTCTCCTCCTCACACTCAGGCACCAGTCTCCAGTCTTCTCTGGTGTGGCTCTCCTCCTCACACTCAGGTACCAGTCTCCAGTCTTCTCTGGTGTGGCTCTCCTCCTCACACTCAGGCACCAGCCTCCAGTGTTCTCTGGTGTGGCTCTTCTCCTCACACTCAGACACCAGTCTCCAGTCTTCCCTGGTGTGGCTCTCCTCCTCACACTCAGGCACCAGTCTTCAGTCTTCTCTGGTGTGGTTCTCCTCCTCACACTCAGGCACCAGCCTCCAGTGTTCTCTGGTGTGGCTCTCCTCCTCACACTCAGGCACCAGTCTTCAGTCTTCTCTGGTGTGGCTCTCCTCCTCACACTCAGGCACCAGTCTCCAGTCTTCTCTGGTGTGGCTCTCCTCCTCACACTCAGGCACCAGTCTTCAGTCTTCTCTGGTGTGGTTCTCCTCCTCACACTCAGGCACCAGCCTCCAGTGTTCTCTGGTGTGACTCTCCTCCTCACACTCAGGCACCAGCTTCAGTCTTCTCTGGTGTGGTTCTCCTCCTCACACTCAGGCACCAGCCTCCAGTGTTCTCTGGTGTGGCTCTCCTCCTCACACTCAGGCACCAGTCTTCAGTCTTCTCTGGTGTGGTTCTCCTCCTCACACTCAGGCACCAGCCTCCAGTGTTCTCTGGTGTGGCTCTCCTCCTCACACTCAGGCACCAGCCTCCAGTCTTCTCTGGTTTGTCTCTCCTCCTCTAACTCTGGCATTTGGTTACTTGTAGGTTCCTAACTACTGGCATATTCTATGCCGCACTCCATCTGGAGTTTTTGATTTGGAGGTCCACCATATCTGGCATTGTGCGTGATACCCGCTCACAACTCCTGGACAGACTTCAACTGGTGATGTCTGAGCCAAAGATGGAAGACTGGAAGAGGATTGCCAGGGGATTTGAGGAGCAATGCCAGTTCCCAGATTGCATAGGAGCCCTTGATGGGAAGCACATCCGTGTGCGTAAGCCGCCGAACTCAGGCTCCCAATTCTATAATTATAAACAATATTTTTCTGTGGTGCAGTTGGCTCTGGTTGACAGTAACTACAGGTTTATAATTGTAGACATTGGGGCCTATGAAAGAACTGGAGACTCTAGAGTCTTCAATTCTTCCATTATGGGTCGGCGGAATCGCAATAACGAGTTGCACCTACCACCAGCACGGCAACTTCCTGGCTCCAATCTAGAACCGGTCCCATATGTTGTAGTTGGGGATGAGGCCTTCCAGCTATCAAGGAATGTGATGAGGCCATATCCACGACGACACCTTGACCACCATCGTCGGATCTTCAACTTGCGCCTATCACGGGCCAGGCGCCTGGTGGAGTGTGCCTTTGGCATTCTGTGTGCAAAATGGCGGGTTCTCAAGTCTGCTATTCAGCTGAGTGAAGCCAACGTCAATGAGGTCATCAAAGCCTGTGTCGTTCTACATAATTTCACCAGAATGCATGATTGTTGCCCATCTGATGTTGGTGACAGTGTGGTTACCAATGTGGATATGCATACGCCCCATGTCATCCCTTTACGTTGCCCACTCTCGGGACTGAAAACCCGTGATATATTCACCCAATATTTTGTCTCACCTGAAGGTACTACAACATGGCAAGATGATGCATTATCCATGCTGTAATGTATTTCTGTGTATATACATCATTTGGCATTTTTCTATGACATAGTCTGTGTCTGCTGTTACAGTTTATACCAGATATGTAGGTGATGTAGTAGACCTTACTTAAGCAACAAGACACCAAATTTCTTACAAAAATATATATTTATATGTGCTAACTCGCACTTGAGGTAGTGACAACCATATTTGACGCATATGGTATATGTCATCATTGCAGTATACTGTAAGTGTGCATTATTACACAAGTAAAAAAAATTCAGAAAAAAATAACAAACATTTCCATAAATAATAATACATAAGCAAAATAACAAACTTTCACTATCACTAGTGAGCACCATATCTGCCCCATATGGTTGGGTTCTAAGACTAGACTAATGCATTGATGCATTAGCCAACAATGTTTCAAATGGAATCTAAAAAAAATAACAAACATTGGTATAAATTATAAGAATATAAAGAAAAAAAAAAAGTTTCACCTAGCCCATTTCCCTCCATCTCTGTACCATATGCTGTTTGTAGGCATTCAGATGAGTGCAAATATGCTTTACACAACATGGTGTAAAAATAAATATAAAAAAATAACAAACTTTTGCATAAATAATAAGAGATAATGAAAATAACAAACGTTGAGCAGGCCTACTGAAGAGCATATTGGTACCATATGTTTTTTACAGGCATCTAGATTAGTGCAAATTTCTTTGGCACAACATGAGTCTAAACTAAATATAAAAAAATAACAAACTGCTTTTGAAATCATAATATATAAGTAATTTAAAAATCACAGCTGGTGGTATGTGGGTGGTGGGGTTGGCGGGTGCCCAGCGTCTCTGGGTGGTTGGCTTGGATCACCACCTTGACCATCTCCCTGTTGGGGTGGATTTTCTGGGCCCTGAGCTAACATTTGCCCATGGTCAGGTTGGTGTGTGGGCACATTGCCATACAGATAAGGGAGATTATATTCCTGTGTAAGATGGTACCCCCGAGAATCATACTCCCCAATATGACCATGTTGAGCACATCCAGGTTGGGACCAGCCTCCAACACTGGATCAGTACAAGTGGCCATATTGGGAAGTCGGATTATAGGCAGCCATTTGACCCTGTTGTTGCCAAGGTTGGTTTTGTGTAGGCGCCCGTGCAGGAGGATCCTCAGATCCTAATTGAGCATGCACATTTTGGTGGGGGGCAAGGCACAGAAGGTTATGGGGTGAGAGCTGCCACCTCTGAAGGAATTCAAATACCTCATATGATGTATTGGGGGGTGTGCATGCGTCAATTAGGATGTGCATTGATCCTCGCACACAGAGCCTGAGCTCACGGGGTAGGGGACGAAGGTAGCGGGCAAGGCTACGGGCATAGTCCTCCTCACCCTCATCCACAGCTGCCCTTGAAAGGTAATTGAGTACCCCAGTGTCCACATGCCTCCGGGTCTCAGAAGCTGTGATGTCTCGCCGTCTTCTCCCACGGTGGGATATTGCAGCAGGCTGGGGGGAGCCCACAAGAGGTACAGTGGGGCTGCTGCTGTTTCCTTCTTCATCCCCAATGGCGGATGCTGCTGCAGCTGGTGCCTCTGGTACAGGTAGAGGAGGAGGGGGTTGCTGTGGTCCTTGTGAAGCTTGGGGGATGCTGCAGGGAGGGTCAGACGATGGGCCAGCCACCTCTTCACCTCCCCCAACCGGGTCAATAATGGCCTCTGAGTCGGAGCCTGTCTCCCTCTCAGTGAGGTTGGATTGGGTTCTAAGGGGAAATGAAAGGGGATTAGAACATGTAGGAGGGGTGATCCTAAACAGCATATGTGTTATGTGGTGTGATGTATGTACTTACGGTCTCAGATCCAGAATAGGAGCCAGAATACCCAGCCTGTCAAAATAAACGTATTTTCGTTTTGTCAGTGCTGCTGACCCGCACCTGGACCTCTGCTGCCGTTCCCGCCTGTACTGGTCGCGGATGCTTCTCCATCTTCTCATAACGTCATCCACTGCAATGACACATATAATGTAACCTTTTATGTAGCTGCACAATGCCAAATTCTTCTACATACACATAATTTAGTCATGGGGGCCTAGTAGGATGTGACTATCCTAACATTTTTGCAACAACAACAAAAAACAAAAATACTTTTTTGGGGAAAATCTGCGCTAGAAATACGCTCTGACTGTGAAGAAGTTTGCAAATAAATCAGGTAAGTTACTGATTCGCTGCTGCTCCTCGCGTGGGCTGTCACCAAAGTGGGGAAACATCTGCCCGCAGATTCGCCTCCATGCCGCCTCTTTCCTTGCGCGGTCTGCGTAATGTGCTTCTCGTTGGTCCCATATTTCTGGCCTCTCCTGCACCAACACAATGAGCATCTCCACATTGATGAGCGTAGGCATCATGGCCGACTCCGTGGAGGCGTCCTTCCGGGATGTCTGGCGCTCTTTTTCAGCTTCCTCCTGCATGTGTTGCACCATTTCCTGTGAGCTGCAGAAGTCTTCCGTATTTCTCACAAGTCACACGTCTGGTCCTTGTGTAATCCGTTGTTTTCTCGCACCCATAGACTTTCATTGGCGTACAACGGGCGTAATACGCATACAATCGCAGCATGCTGCGGGTGTCTCACACCGTAAGATACGGCCGAGAAAAATACGCACGATCAGAGCTGCCCCATAGAGAAGTACGGGTCCGTGTGTAATGCGTGGTTTTCACGCCTCTCACTCGTCCGTATTCCTACCTAGTGTGACCCCGGCCTTACTGTCCTTTCTGATGGCATTGCAATTAATTTACAAGGATGAAGCGGCCGCCCATCACTAATAAGACGAGCACAGAGAGAGGGTTCAGTCCTGCAGCCGTCTGCTTTTCCCAGTCACCCTCTGCTGGTTCCATCATCCCCCATAGAAAATGCAATAGTAAGTTTGGGATGGAGCGTCCCTTTAATGAAGCCAAATTATTGACCATAAAAGCTTACAGTCTAATTCTTCAATGCTCATTGTTGCAGTAAAGAATCCCAGTCGATACAATGTAACAGTGACGTGACATGAGCACATTACATAACCATTAACCCTCTCAGTGCTGCAGTTCTTACATTCTGGTGGACGCCGCCTCATTTTTACCTTTTTTTAACCAAAATTGAAAATGTTATAAAGTCCAACCCGATTCAATCATCCATAAACAAGAAAAGACCCCGGACTGTCCACAAGGCCCTTAAAGGGACCACGTGTTCTGAGATGGAGGATGACAGGCGGCTTTGGAACGGCCAGACTGGAGTAAGTGACAAGTCTGTAATGATGGAGGAGCATGGACCTTACTTTACCCAGGGATGGGGGCCGGGGGGCCGGTTCATTTCTAAGCCCCCAATCAATAGTCTAATGACAGCTTTCTCTTTGCAGGCATCTGTCATCTCATGAGGGTTTTCTGCCCTTTACAGCGCCGACCATGTGCTAACGAGACGTCACGGGTCGCGATAATCCGGTCTGGAGCCTGAGAATCCTGCTGTGTCCTGAGAATAGGCTTAGACATGATCCCATATATACGGCATATACTGAAGGAGAACGCCCATCATCTACCTCGTGGCATCTCCTATCCTATCTGATCACTGATTCATGTTCTCTGCCTTCTCCATAGATGAAGGGGACAGAAGGTGAATGAAGGTCATGAGACCCCAATTCTCCACGTAGGTGAGGGTCTTTATAGCATATACCATGGACATGTCAGAAATATTAACGGTGGGAGTTTCTCTTGAATCATTAAATAATGAGAATTTCTGCAATATGCTTTATTATAAAATTCCTCACCATTTTGAAGATCTCTGCTTGCTGTCAGTGAATGGAAACCTTTACACAGCGATGACACTTAGAGGGGATTAACCACTAAATATATATTATGTCATATCCACAGGATACATGGTATATGCTTGGTCACCTGGGGTCTGACAGCTGAGACCCCCACGGATACAGAGAACAGGAGGTAGAAAGTCTCTTGTGTGAATGGAGCGATAATGCATGACCGCCTCTTCTATGGGAGCGACGGACAAAGAACAGCTGTCAGTCCCATAGAACTCAATGGAGCGGTGTTTACACATGTGCATTACAGCTCCATTCATACAGGGGACTTTGAGACCCCCATTCTCAGCAGCACAGTCCTAGTGCTCGGACCTCCAGCAATAATACATTATCCTTATCCATACGAGATACTTGTATCTAACTGGAAAAATCCTAGCAATTCACAGGAAAGGCGATAACGTGCGAATTTCTGAGGGTCCGAACACCGGACCCCCACTGTTCTCGGGACAGGGCTCTGCGCATTGTACTTGGCCATCGTGGGCAGTCCCATAGACAGTGGATGCCATGATGATGGGGCCCGACACGAGATCCCCACTACATTTCATGGGGACGTTTCCAAGTCCTGTTGTTGTTGATCGGGGTCTGCAGTTCTCACCTGTGTTTGGGGAATGTAACTTTAGGTTTTCTCATATCTGGCAATGACATCATGACACGTCCCCCGATATCGTCTAAACATAGTAACATAGTTATCAAGGCCGAAAAAAGCCATTTGTCATCCAGTTCAGCCTATATTCCGTCAGAATAAATCCCCAGATCTACGTCCTTCTAAAGAACCTAATAACTGTAAGATACAATATTATGACGCTCCAGGAAGACTTCCAGGCCTCTCCTGAACCCCTCGACTGAGTTCGCCATCACCACCTCCTCAGGAGAGGAATTCCAGATTCCAGATAGATAGAAATGAGGGAGGAGATGTAGGGGGGCTGCACTGTGGAGAGGACGGGCAGGGTGATAGATAGAAATGAGGGAGGAGATGTAGGGGGTGCTGCACTGTGGAGAGGACGGGCAGGTGATAGATAGAAATGAGGGAGGAGATGTAGGGGGGTGCTGCACTGTGGAGAGGACGGGCAGGGTGATAGACAGAAATGAGGGAGGAGATGTAGGGGGGCTTTCACTGTGGAGAGGACGGGCAGGTGATAGATAGAAATGAGGAAGGAGATGTAGGGGGGCTGCACTGTGGAGAGGACGGCAGGTGATAGATAGAAATGAGGGAGGAGTGTAGGGGGGTGCTGCACTGTGGAGAGGACGGGCAGGTGATAGATAGAAATGAGGAGGAGATGTAGGGGGTGCTGCACTGTGGAGGAGGACGGGCAGGTGATAGATAGAAATGAGGGAGGAGATGTAGGGGGGTGCTGCACTGTGGAGAGGACGGGCAGGTGATAGATAGAAATGAGGGAGGAGATGTAGGGGGTGCTGCACTGTGGAGAGGACGGGCAGGTGATAGATAGAAATGAGGGAGGAGATGTAGGGGGGTGCTGCACTGTGGAGAGGACTGGCAGGGTGATAGATAGAAATGAGGGAGGAGATGTAGGGGGGTGCTGCACTGTGGAGAGGACGGGCAGGTGGATAGATAGAAATGAGGGAGGAGATGTAGGGGGGTGCTGCACTGTGGAGAGGACGGGCAGGGTGATAGATAGAAATGAGGGAGGAGATGTAGGGGGGCTGCACTGTGGAGAGGACGGGCAGGGTGATAGATAGAAATGAGGGAGGAGATGTAGGGGGGTGCTGCACTGTGGAGAGGACGGGCAGGGTGATAGATAGAAATGAGGGAGGAGATGTAGGGGGGTGCTGCACTGTGGAGAGGACAGGCAGGTGATAGATAGAAATGAGGGAGGAGATGTAGGGGGGTGCTGCACTGTGGAGAGGACGGGCAGGGTGATAGATAGAAATGAGGGAGGAGATGTAGGGGGGTGCTGCACTGTGGAGAGGACAGGCAGGTGATAGATAGAAATGAGGGAGGAGATGTAGGGGGGTGCTGCACTGTGGAGAGGACGGGCAGGGTGATAGATAGAAATGAGGGAGGAGATGTAGGGGGGTGCTGCACTGTGGAGAGGACGGGCAGGGTGATAGATAGAAATGAGGGAGGAGATGTAGGGGGGTCTGCACTGTGGAGAGGACGGGCAGGTGATAGATAGAAATGAGGGAGGAGATGTAGGGGGGTGCTGCACTGTGGAGAGGACGGGCAGGTGATAGATAGAAATGAGGGAGGAGATGTAGGGGGGTGCTGCACTGTGGAGAGGACGGGCAGGGTGATAGATAGAAATGAGGGAGGAGATGTAGGGGGGTGCTGCACTGTGGAGAGGACGGGCAGGGTGATAGATAGAAATGAGGGAGGAGATGTAGGGGGGTGCTGCACTGTGGAGAGGACGGGCAGGTGATAGATAGAAATGAGGGAGGAGATGTAGGGGGGTGCTGCACTGTGGAGAGGACGGGCAGGTGATAGATAGAAATGAGGGAGGAGATGTAGGGGGGTGCTGCACTGTGGAGAGGACGGCAGGTGATAGATAGAAATGAGGGAGGAGATGTAGGGGGTGCTGCACTGTGGAGAGGACGGGCAGGGTGATAGATAGAAATGAGGGAGGAGATGTAGGGGGGCTGCACTGTGGAGAGGACGGGCAGGGTGATAGATAGAAAGACGGGCAGGGTGATAGATAGAAATGAGGGAGGAGATGTAGGGGGTGCTGCACTGTGGAGAGGACGGCAGGGTGATAGATAGAAATGAGGGAGGAGATGTAGGGGGTGCTGCACTGTGGAGAGGACGGCAGGGTGATAGATAGAAATGAGGGAGGAGATGTAGGGGGGTGCTGCACTGTGGAGAGGACGGGCAGGTGATAGATAGAAATGTGGGAGGAGATGTAGGGGGGTGCTGCACTGTGGAGAGGACGGACAGGGTGATAGATAGAAATGAGGGAGGAGATGTAAGGGGGCTGCACTGTGGAGAGGACTGGACAGGGTGATAGATAGAAATGAGGGAGGAGATGTAGGGGGGTGCTGCACTGTGGAGGGACGGCAGGGTGATAGATAGAAATGAGGGAGGAGATGTAGGGGGGCTGCACTGTGGAGAGGACGGACAGGTGATGATAGAAATGAGGGAGGAGATGTAGGGGGGTCTGCACTGTGGAGAGGACGGGCAGGGTGATAGATAGAAATGAGGGAGGAGATGAAGGGGGGTCTGCACTGTGGAGAGGACGGGCAGGTGATAGATAGAAATGAGGGAGGAGATGAAGGGGGGCTGCACTGTGGAGAGGACGGACAGGGTGATAGATAGAAATGAGGGAGGAGATGTAGGGGGGTGCTGCACTGTGGAGAGGACGGACAGGGTGATAGATAGAAATGAGGGAGGAGATGTAGGGGGGTGCTGCACTGTGGAGAGGACGGGCACGTGATAGATAGAAATGAGGGAGGAGATGTAGGGGGGTGCTGCACTGTGGAGAGGACGGGCAGGGTGATAGATAGAAATGAGGGAGGAGATGTAGGGGGGCTGCACTGTGGAGAGGACGGCAGGTGATAGATAGAAATGAGGGAGGTGATGTAGGGGGGCTGCACTGTGGAGAGGACGGACAGGGTGATAGATAGAAATGAGGGAGGGATGTAGGGGGGTGCTGCTGTCTCGACCCGCCACCACAATTGTGGGTTACCAGGGCAATGGGGTACTCAGGCACGGGGCCTGCCTTCCTCCGCTTCCCTGCTCGGCTGCACACGTCCTGCTTCCATGATGTTCCAGAAGATTCTTTCTTCTTCCTCCAGAGACGTCCGGTCTCTTCCGTGGAGGCGGGGTTTGCGTCTCCTCCTCTTGCAGGGAAGGTGAAGAGGAGGCGGACCTCCTTTGCTGTAGAGCAGGATCGCATGTTGTAATAGCACTTTGAGAGGGCAGGCATTTTCTTCGCGCCACAGGGGGGTAACGCCCACGAAGGTACGCCCACCTTCTTCTCCAGCGCCTGAGGGCGCGAATATGGCGACAAAGATGGCGATTTTTGGCGCCAAAAGTGCAAACAGTCCTTTTCACAAAAACAACTCCATAGGCACACAGGGCTCGCAATTTTGCGAGTTTCGCATCCTGTTCGTGACGCCAATTTGTCTCGACCCGCCACCACAATTGTGGGTTACCAGGGCAATGGGGTACTCAGAGCCGAGCCCATGGAAGTCTATGGGGTTTGTCACAGGTAGCGGTGGCTCGGTCTGTGGCCCTGGCGGTCTGGCGTATGTTGGGGGAATATTTACAGGGGATAGATTTATATACAGTTCGTGACGCCACCTGTAGTCTTCTGGTAATTAGTACCAGCGCTGCTGTAGATCTCTGAGGGGATGGTGAGGCAGCTAGATGTCGGGTCCCCTACAGGTGGGACTGGTCCCTCAAAGTCTATGAAGTTAGTGAAGTCGGGTGCAAATAAATAACACAGTCTCACACGGTCAGCGTCTTTCCATACCTTTACTTGTAAGATGTTCAGGCAGGTCCCAGGGAGGCTGATCCAAGGAGAATGTATTTCGAGATAGCAGCTGGACAAGTTAGGGGCCTCCTTTACTTTCAACACGATGAGTACAACCAGCCTGAAGCGTAGTTCCCTCTATAACTCCAGCTATTCCATAGCTGTACCGCCCAGTCAGTTTTTGGTAGGAGCCTTCCTGTGAGAGAGCTGAATTCCTATCTTGTCCTGCAGAGACTCAAGGTCTTCACTCCCCCTGACCCCAGTTACGTACTGACTATTTGGGGCTGTTTGCCGCGACCTAAGGTCCGGTAAATCTCTGGTTTTCTTACCACTATGCTTGAAGCTAATAGTGATCCTTCGGTCCCCAGTGACCGGTTACAATGTGCAGGACTTCTTCAATCCAAAAGCACTTTTCAAATAATCTTTCCACTGTGCCTTTCGCCTTGTCCTCGCTGGTAGCATAAACACTCACACTTGCAAAAAGTCATGTAATCACTCCCTTCTTCTCTTCCTTTAGAGTTAGTTCCAGACTCTCAGTTATCCACTAGGCAGGAGCACGTCTCTGAACCTTTCACTGTCCTTGAGACAGGAGACTGAAGTATTTCTGTACTAAGCTCTTCTTTCTTAATCAGTGTCTTCAAGTGAGGTACAGCTCTGACCAGGCTGAGGTGATCTATATCTCGCCTTTACTGGCCTCCACTTGCTGAACTGCTGATAGAGCAGGCTGGACTGCTTCCTCCCTCCAGGTCCCAGCTAGACTCCACACGTCTGCTCTGTCCGAAGACAGGAAACTGACTACTCTAATCACTCAACCAATACACCCTGACCACTCCCTCACAAGTGACTACACTACCCTAAGGGTGTGTCTAGTGTATGTTGAGTGAATGGGTATTGAGCATTAAACTGCTATCTCTCCACACACTCTCCAGGGTACTGCGTGTGCCTAACACCAGGGCTACACATTCCCCCATGGTAAAAGACAGCACTCCCGGGCTGTAAAATACAAAGAGACATTTTGTTTATGCATTAAAACATCAACATTAAACAGTAATTCGTCCCATCCGGGAGGTGAGGATGTCTTGAACGTTGCAAAACAAAAACATTATATATAGAAAAATACAAAAGTATTAAGGCATCAAAAACATTCAATAAATATACAGTATTCTTGTGAAGGACCCGCACCAAACCTTCAACGTGGGTCCTGGGTGGGCTGCAGGACATCCGAATGCAGACCTCACTCAGTGCCACACCACACGGGTTTTCTGTTCAGAGGTAAGTCAAGGCTTCGTGTGAAACCATTAAAAGGCACCTTAGTGCAACTATTTACAGGATACAGTTTTTGGGCTGGCTCAGTCCTCAACCTCAAAGTCCATTGTAAAACGAAGACATATTATATCACATTATAATAATAATAAAGTGCAAAACTTTTTCTGATTACCCAGCCGGGCATTCTACTGTTAGCAATATATAGATATATTATTTACTCATTTAAACTTGTGCAAAAATTGGCAAACTTCTTAAACTTTTTACAACATTACTTATGGTAGACCCCTATATGGATCTCACCGGTTTTTACTGTTTAATTATTTTCAAATACATTTTCCACCCCGGGGGCTGGAACAATGCGATGGTCCCTAGATCCCAGGACTAACAAGTCGTGACCTGCTATTGGGGTTTGAGTTGCCACAGTTCTTGTGTGAACCTCTAGGGGCGCAACGGGTACATTCTTCTTGCGAGACACCGATTGCGTTTCAATCTGGGTCACAGTTAACGATATTGATCGTGTCATGGATTGCGATGGAAATTGGGTCGCATGTTGCGATGTAGATGTTGCTTTCATTTGCGATGAGCCTGCAGGGGGCGATGCTGGGGCACGGCCGGATACTGCTTGAGCTGGAGACGGGGACGCTGCGGTAGTGGTGACGTTACCTGCGTCTGGGACGGGGTCACGAACGATGGTGACGTTAAGGGCATACCATCCCTTCATTCCCCAGTGCCGTGTATATGTGACAATGTCTCCATTAACTAAGTCCCTCCCGGGATGGCCTTGCGGTAGGTGGGATTCTACGTCCCTGCGACTAACAAAGACCCCTGGGTAGAGGCCCGGTTCACGGATGAAGCCCCAGCCCTTCCGGAGCTGGAACTCAGTCACACACCCCTGCCGCCGCGGTTCCCTCAGGGTACCTTTCTCTCTCCGGACACTCTCCTTGTCCGCGATCAGCTCTGCATGTTGCCGCTGACGGTTCCGCTGAGCTTCCCGCTCTTCCTCCTGCTGGCGTTTCTGCTTCTCCTCACGACGCTGCCACTCACGTTCCCACTGGGCGGTGTAGGCGACGTCATCCAGGCGCGCCATCTCGTCCCAGTCCACGTCTGGTAACGACGGACAGGACCCCTCCGGTGTCCCTACCGGGGTTCGATCATCTGCTGCGGCCTCCTGGCCGGGCGGGAGTTCCGGAACTGGCGGTACCTCCTCAACCTCCTTCGCCTCCACCGCTTCACCGGTGGGATCAGGATTGGTACTTTCGGGGCAGCCTCCGGTTGCTCCTTTGCCTTGGGCAGCAGAAGTTTTGGTAACTCCAAACGTAGGGGATCATCGAAGGGAGAGATCACCGCGTCCCACAGCCTCCGCTGCTCCTGGGTACGCCGGCGTCTCTCGATCTCTTCAAATCCAGGTTGTGGCAAAATCATCTTCTTCAGGCGTGCATTTTCTTCCTTAATTTCTAGCAACGCCTGCTGCAGGTGCAGGACCACGGATGACTCCGGTGCTGGTGGCAGCTTGGCTGGGGCACGGGGCCTGCCTTCCTCCGCTTCCCTGCTCGGCTGCACACGTCCTGCTTCCATGATGTTCCAGAAGATTCTTTCTTCTTCCTCCAGAGACGTCCGGTCTCTTCCGTGGAGGCGGGGTTTGCATCTCCTCCTCCTCGCAGGGAAGGTGAAGAGGAGGCGGACCTCCTTTGCTGTAGAGCAGGATCGCATGTTGTAATAGCACTTTGAGAGGGCAGGCATTTTCTTCGCGCCACAGGGGGGTACACGCCCACGAAGGTACGCCCACCTTCTTCTCCAGCGCCTGAGGGCGCGAATATGGCGACAAAGATGGCGATTTTTGGCGCCAAAAGTGCAAACAGTCCTTTTCACAAAAACAACTCCATAGGCACACAGGGCTCGCAATTTTGCGAGTTTCGCATCCTGTTCGTGACGCCAATTTGTCTCGACCCGCCACCACAATTGTGGGTTACCAGGGCAATGGGGTACTCAGAGCCGAGCCCATGGAAGTCTATGGGGTTTGTCACAGGTAGCGGTGGCTCGGTCTGTGGCCCTGGCGGTCTGGCGTATGTTGGGGGAATATTTACAGGGGATAGATTTATATACAGTTCGTGACGCCACCTGTAGTCTTCTGGTAATTTGTACCAGCGCTGCTGTAGATCTCTGAGGGGATGGTGAGGCAGCTAGATGTCGGGTCCCCTACAGGTGGGACTGGTCCCTCAAAGTCTATGAAGTTAGTGAAGTCGGGTGCAAATAAATAACACAGTCTCACACGGTCAGCGTCTTTCCATACCTTTACTTGTAAGATGTTCAGGCAGGTCCCAGGGAGGCTGATCCAAGGAGAATGTATTTCGAGATAGCAGCTGGACAAGTTAGGGGCCTCCTTTACTTTCAACACGATGAGTACAACCAGCCTGAAGCGTAGTTCCCTCTATAACTCCAGCTATTCCATAGCTGTACCGCCCAGTCAGTTTTGTGGTAGGAGCCTTCCTGTGAGAGAGCTGAATTCCTATCTTGTCCTGCAGAGACTCAAGGTCTTCACTCCCCCTGACCCCAGTTACGTACTGACTATTTGGGGCTGTTTGCCGCGACCTAAGGTCCGGTAAATCTCTGGTTTTCTTACCACTATGCTTGAAGCTAATAGTGATCCTTCGGTCCCCAGTGACCGGTTACAATGTGCAGGACTTCTTCAATCCAAAAGCACTTTTCAAATAATCTTTCCACTGTGCCTTTCGCCTTGTCCTCGCTGGTAGCATAAACACTCACACTTGCAAAAAGTCATGTAATCACTCCCTTCTTCTCTTCCTTTAGAGTTAGTTCCAGACTCTCAGTTATCCACTAGGCAGGAGCACGTCTCTGAACCTTTCACTGTCCTTGAGACAGGAGACTGAAGTATTTCTGTACTAAGCTCTTCTTTCTTAATCAGTGTCTTCAAGTGAGGTACAGCTCTGACCAGGCTGAGGTGATCTATATCTCGCCCTTACTGGCCTCCACTTGCTGAACTGCTGCAGAACCAGGCTGGACTGCTTCCTCCCTCCAAGTCCCAGCTAGACTCCACACGTCTGCTTTGTCCGAAGACAGGAAACTGACTACTCTAATCACTCAACCAATACACCCTGACCACTCCCTCACAAGTGACTACACTACCCTAAGGGTGTGTCTAGTGTATGTTGAGTGAATGGGTATTGAGCATTAAACTGCTATCTCTCCACACACTCTCCAGGGTACTGCGTGTGCCTAACACCAGGGCTACACACTGCACTGTGGAGAGGACGGACAGGGTGATAGATAGAAATGAGGGAGGAGATGTAGGGGGGCTTCACTGTGGAGAGGACGGACAGGTGATAGATAGAAATGAGGGAGGAGATGTAGGGGGGTGCTGCACTGTGGAGAGGACGGGCAGGTGATAGATAGAAATGAGGGAGAAGATGTAGGGGGGCTGCACTGTGGAGAGGACGGGCAGGTGATAGATAGAAATGAGGGAGGAGATGTAGGGGGGTGCTGCACTGTGGAGAGGACGGGCAGGTGATAGATAGAAATGAGGGAGGAGATGTAGGGGGGTGCTGTGAGTCGCACTTAGTATCGGGGCAATGGGTACTCGGAGCCGAGCCCATGGGAACCTATGGGAGTTGTCACTGGTAGCGGTGGCTCGGTCCGTGGCCCCCGGGCGCTCATACAATGGGGGAATATTTACAGGGGATTATTAGGTAGGTAGTTCGTGACGCCACCTGTGGTATCTGGTTAATTGAACCAGCGCTGCTATAAGGACTTTCACAGGGGATGTTATGGGGCAGCTGGGTGGTAGTCTCCCACAGGTGAGACGGGTCCCTGGAAGTCTATGGTGATGATGATGCAGGGTATAGATAATAATTCAGTCACACACGAAATAGCTTCTTTTCATACGTTTTACTGGTAGATGGTTCACGTAGATCCCGGGGAGCTAGTCGGGGTGGAGAATGCACATTCGGGTAACCGCTGAGCAGGTTAGAGGCCTCCTTTACTTCGAATGTAGGTGAGTCCAACTTGCCTGAAGCGAAGTTAACTCTGAATCTCCAGCTTTCTCAATAGCTATACTGCCCAGCCAACGTTGTGGTGGAAACTTCTAAGTGGTGAAAACTAAGTCTATATTTGCTGATCAGGCTAGACTCCTGTTTTCCCTGTCTCCGGTTACGTATTGACACTTAGGGCTGCTCTCTGCGACCTGTAGTCCAGATGCCTCCGGTGTTCTTGTTACTAAGCTTGAAACTGTAGCAACACTTCGGACCCCGGTGTCCGGAAATTTAGTGCAGGCAATCCAATACCTAAAGCACTTCTCTATCTTCTCCACTGCGCCCTTCGCCCTGCTTCTGCTCTTTGCATAAGCACTTGTAGCTTTCGATGGAAATAGTCAGCTTTCTTCCTAGCTCGCTGAGCAGCTCTCAGTTTCCTCCTTGTTTCAGCTTCTACTGAGGTACTGATTAAGGGTAGCTCTGACTAGGCTAGGATGATGCACTTCACCCGTAGTAGCCTCCACTTCTTTGTCAGGTGAGCTACGCTAGCTCTGCGAGGATTCAGTCCTCTCTCCTCTCCAAATCCAGACTGAACTGGCACAGAACTGCACTGTCTGAAGACAGGAAACTTGACTGGTCTGCACTGTCCTGAGACAGGAAACTATCTGATCTGAGCTCCTCTCAGACAGGAAACAGACTGACTCTGCTACGTGTCACCACCTCCTATACCCCTAGTGGGTGTGTCTGAAATTGTAAGTGAAGTGCATGAATAGCAAGCTTTTGTGGTTACCTTCCTGTGCATTCTCCTGGATTTTATGTGTGTGCCTGCGTAGCTGGGCTACACATCTGCACTGTGGAGAGGACGGGCAGGATGATAGATAGAAATGAGGGAGGAGATGTAGGGGGGTGCTGCACTGTGGAGAGGATGGGCAGGGTGATAGATAGAAATGAGGGAGGAGATGTAGGGGGGCTGCACTGTGAGAGGACGGCAGGGTGATAGACAGAAATGAGGGAGGAGATGTAGGGGGCTGCACTGTGGAGAGGACGGGCAGGGTGATAGTTAGAAATGAGGGAGGAGATGTAGGGGGGTGCTGCACTGTGGAGAGGACGGGCAGGGTGATAGAAAATGAGGGAGGAGATGTAGGGGGGCTGCACTGTGGAGAGGACGGGCAGGGTGATAGACAGAAATGAGGGAGGAGATGTAGGGGGGCTGCACTGTGGAGAGGACGGGCAGGGTGATAGATAGAAATGAGGGAGGAGATGTAGGGGGGTGCTGCACTGTGGAGAGGACGGACAGGGTGATAGATAGAAATGAGGGAGGAGATGTAGGGGGCTGCACTGTGGAGAGGACGGGCAGGGTGATAGACAGAAATGAGGGAGGAGATGTAGGGGGGCTGCACTGTGGAGAGGACGGGCAGGGTGATAGATAGAAATGAGGGAGAAGATGTAGGGGGGTGCTGCACTGTGGAGAGGACGGGCAGGGTGATAGATAGAAATGAGGGAGGAGATGTAGGGGGGCTGCACTGTGGAGAGGACGGGCAGGGTGATAGATAGAAATGAGGGAGAAGATGTAGGGGGGTGCTGCACTGTGGAGAGGACGGGCAGGGTGATAGATAGAAATGAGGGAGGAGATGTAGGGGTGCTGCACTGTGGAGAGGACGGGGAGGGTGATAGATAGAAATGAGGGAGGAGATGTAGGGGGGTGCTGCACTGTGGAGAGGAGTGGCAGGTGATAGATAGAAATGAGGGAGGAGATGTAGGGGGTGCTGCACTGTGGAGAGGACGGGCAGGGTGATAGACAGAAATGAGGGAGGAGATGTAGGGGGGTGCTGCACTGTGGAGAGGACGGGCAGGTGATAGATAGAAATGAGGGAGGAGATGTAGGGGGGGTGCTGCACTGTAGAGAGGACGGGCAGGGTGATAGATAGAAATGAGGGAGGAGATGTAGGGGGGCTGCACTGTGGAGAGGACGGGCAGGTGATAGATAGAAATGAGGGAGGAGATGTAGGGGGGTACTGCACTGTGGAGAGGACTGGCAGGTGATAGATAGAAATGAGGGAGGAGATGTAGGTGGGTGCTGCACTGTGGAGAGGACGGGCAGGGTGATAGATAGAAATGAGGGAGGAGATGTAGGGGGGTGCTGCACTGTGGAGAGCACGGGCAGGGTGATAGATAGAAATGAGGGAGGAGATGTAGGGGGTGCTGCACTGTGGAGAGGACGGGCAGGGTGATAGAAATGAGGGAGGAGATGTAGGGGGGCTGCACTGTGGAGAGGACGGGCAGGGTGATAGAAATGAGGGAGGAGATGTAGGGGGGCTGCACTGTGGAGAGGACGGGCAGGGTGATAGATAGAAATGAGGGAGGAGATGTAGGGGGTGCTGCACTGTGGAGAGGACGGGCAGGTGATAGACAGAAATGAGGGAGGAGATGTAGGGGGGTGCTGCACTGTGGAGAGGACGGGCAGGGTGATAGAAATGAGGGAGGAGATGTAGGGGGTGCTGCACTGTGGAGAGCACGGGCAGGGTGATAGATAGAAATGAGGGAGGAGATGTAGGGGGTGCTGCACTGTGGAGAGGACGGGCAGGGTGATAGATAGAAATGAGGGAGGAGATGTAGGGGGGTGCTGCACTGTGGAGAGCACGGGCAGGGTGATAGATAGAAATGAGGGAGGAGATGTAGGGGGTGCTGCACTGTGGAGAGGACGGGCAGGGTGATAGATAGAAATGAGGGAGGAGATGTAGGGGGTGCTGCACTGTGGAGAGGACGGGCAGGGTGATAGAAATGAGGGAGGAGATGTAGGGGTGCTGCACTGTGGAGAGGACGGGCAGGGTGATAGAAATGAGGGAGGAGATGTAGGGGGTGCTGCACTGTGGAGAGTACGGGCAGGTGATAGATAGAAATGAGGGAGGAGATGTAGGGGGGTGCTGCACTGTGGAGAGCACGGGCAGGGTGATAGATAGAAATGAGGGAGGAGATGTAGGGGTGCTGCACTGTGGAGAGGACGGGCAGGGTGATAGAAATGAGGGAGGAGATGTAGGGGGCTGCACTGTGGAGAGGACGGGCAGGGTGATAGAAATGAGGGAGGAGATGTAGGGGGGCTGCACTGTGGAGAGGACGGGCAGGGTGATAGATAGAAATGAGGGAGGAGATGTAGGGGGGTGCTGCACTGTGGAGAGGACGGGCAGGGTGATAGATAGAAATGAGGGAGGAGATGTAGGGGGTGCTGCACTGTGGAGAGGACGGGCAGGGTGATAGAAATGAGGGAGGAGATGTAGGGGGTGCTGCACTGTGGAGAGGACGGGTAGGTGATAGAAATGAGGGAGGAGATGTAGGGGGTGCTGCACTGTGGAGAGGACGGGTAGGTGATAGAAATGAGGAGGAGATGTAGGGGGTGCTGCACTGTGGAGAGGACGGGCAGGTGATGGATAGAAATGAGGGAGGAGATGTAGGGGGGTGCTGCACTGTGGAGAGGACGGGCAGGTGATGGATAGAAATGAGGGAGGAGATGTAGGGGGGCTGCACTGTGGAGAGGACGGGCAGGTGATGGATAGAAATGAGGGAGGAGATGTAGGGGGTGCTGCACTGTGGAGAGGATGGGCAGGTGATAGATAGAAATGAGGGAGGAGATGTAGGGGGGTGCTGCACTGTGGAGAGGACGGGCAGGTGATAGATAGAAATGAGGGAGGAGATGTAGGGGGTGCTGCACTGTGGAGAGGAAGGCAGGGTGATAGATAGAAATGAGGGAGGAGATGTAGGGGGGTGCTGCACTGTGGAGAGCTTTGTGGGTGAGAACCAGTACTTTGAATTGGATCCTATAATGAATGGGCAGCCAGTGTAAGGACTGGCGAAGAGCGGACGCGTCCGAGTACCGATTAGCCAGATGGATGACCCTGGCTGCTGCATTAAGGATGGACTGGAGAGGGGATAGTCGAGTAATGGGGAGGCCAAGTAATAGAGCGTTGCAGTAGTCCAGGCGGGAGTGGATCAATGCTACAGTGAGGGTTTTTGTTGATTCCTTGGTGAGAAAAGGGCGGATTCTAGAGATGTTCTTTAGGTGTAGGCGGCAAGAGCGGGCAAGAGATTGTATATGGGAGGTGAAGGAGAGATTGGTGTCAAACATAACACCCAGACAGCGAGCCTGCTGCCGGGGTGTTATTATGGTGCCACCCACGGAGAGGGAAATGTCAGATTTAGGGAGGTTAGTAGACGGCGGGAGCAGAAGAAGTTCAGTTTTGGAGAGGTTGACTTTCAGATAGAGAGCGGACATGATGTTGGAGACTGCGGACAGACAGTCGGTGGCGTTCTGTAGTACAGCGGGGGTAAGGTCGGGGGATGACGTGTATAGTTGTGTGTCATCAGCATAAAGATGGTACTGAAAGCCAAATCTGCTGATGGTCTGTCCAATTGGGGCCGTGTAGAGAGAGAAGAGAAGGGGGCCAAGGACTGAGCCCTGGGGTACACCGACAGTGAGAGGAAGAGGAGATGACGTGGAGCCAGAGAACGAAACACTGAAGGAGCGGTCAGAAAGATAGGAGGAGAACCAGGAGAGAACAGTGTCCTTAATACCTAGTGAGTGGAGCCTAGACAGTAGGAGACGGTGGTCAACAGTGTCGAAAGCTGCAGAAAGGTCGAGAAGAATGAGCAGAGAGTGGTCGCCGTTACGTTTTGCTGTCAGAAGGTCATTGGTCACTTTGATGAGTGCAGTTTCAGTCGAATGTAGGGGGCGGAAGCCGGACTGTGAAGGGTCTAGGAGGGAGTGAGTGGAGAGGTAACGGGTGAGGTGGGAGTAGACTAGGCGCTCCAAAAGTTTAGAGATGAAGGGGAGATTGGAGACCGGTCTGTAGTTGTTTGTGCAGGAAGGGTCAAGAGCGGGTTTCTTTAGTAATGGAGTAATGATGGAGTGTTTGAAGGAGGATGGGAAAATGCCAGAGGAGAGTGAGAGATTGAAGATTGTAGTTAGGTGAGTTGTGAGTGACAACTGGGGAGAGAGACTGGAGGAGATGTGAGGGAATGGGGTCGGTAGTGCATGAGTCGGACGAGAGGAAGAGAGGAGTCTGGAGACTTCTTCTTCTGTGATGGGATCAAATGTGGAAAGTGAGCCAGGGGAAATGCAGGGAGGGATGGGAGTCACAGCACTTGGTGGTTGGGAGCAGATTTCCTGACGGATAGTATCTATTTTTTCTATAAAGTGGGAGGCCAGGTCGTCAGCACAAATGTCTGTGATAGGGGCTTGTGCTTTTGGCCTGAGGAGGGAGTGAAAAGTGTCAAAAAGTTTCTTGGGGTTGTTGGCTAGTGAGGAGATCAGGGTGGTGAAGTAGGTCTGTTTGGCGAGGTGAAGGGCTGAATTCTTTCCTCACAATTATTAAGGGGCTACACTTTCACTTGTGATTCTTGTACTATTGGTATACCTGAAGAACAGTTTAGTCTAGCAATGTC
The DNA here is from genome assembly GCA_033576555.1 of Oophaga sylvatica. Lineage (NCBI taxonomy): Eukaryota > Metazoa > Chordata > Amphibia > Anura > Dendrobatidae > Oophaga > Oophaga sylvatica. The sequence continues at coordinate 901 of JARQOD010004266.1, read as the reverse complement.
ATGATATATCGTGATACAACTGCAAAGCTGCGGAGTCTGGGTAAGCGGAGGCCGGGGAGACCACCGTAGGACGCATGGAGCCACACGACACCATTTGTCTGAACTAAGCCTGTCCTGATAGAAAACCCCAAAGTACTACAACTCCCATGGTGGCATTTTTAGCTCCCTAGTTAACCCCTGCATGGCTGGCTAAGGTTAGGGACAAGGTGCATAGACAATGAATTGCATCTGGGGGAGGCGGTGACACTGACCAGACGCAGCAATGATGGTGTCCTGGTCGGGGTTATGCTGCTGCGGGTGACACAATAGAGGCTTTCACCGCAGCCACGAAAAATGGCGAGGTAGAGACCGGCAGGGACCTCGGGACTGTGAGGTCACAAGGGATAAACTTCACATGATGGGTCCCAGGTAACTGAACTCCTGCCTGATCCTTACAGCTGAAGGTTTGTTACAGTTGTGTGTGGCCCAGCTATGTCAGGCACACATAAATCCAGGGAAATGCACAGGAAGGTAACCGCAAAGCTTGTTATCTATTCACTTCACTCACACTTTTAGACACACCCACCAGGGTATAAGAGGAAGTGACACTTAGCAATCAGTGTTCAGTCTGTTTCCTGTCTAAGGACAGAGGAGTTCAGTGTCAGTCTACAGTCATGGCCAAAAGTTTTGAGAATGACACAAATATTATATTTTCACATGATCTGCTGCCCTCTGGTTTTTATGTGTGTTTGACAGATGTTTTTATCACAGACAGAAATATAATAATTGTAAACATATGAGTAATAAAAGCTTATATTGACAGTTAGAATGAGTTAATGCAGCAAGTCAGTATTTGCAGTGTTGACCCTTCTTCTTCAGGACCTCTGCAATTCTCCCTGGCATGCTCTCAATCAACTTCTGG